>QRDG01001235.1:0-64469 GCA_012064385.1 Puccinellia tenuiflora | reverse complement strand
ATGAGATAACTCTCTAACTCATACATTATTTGATTGTCCTCCTTCCATACAAAAGGAGAATGAATGCTATGATCCCATTGATTCATTTGAAACATCCCTTTTTGATAAAAATGATCTTGTTATTTATGATAATCCGTGCTATATTGATAAATCTTATGATAATCCTTAATTTGCTACAACCAATGAGATGCATGATAATGAGGAGTTGTGTTTAGAAAGTTCATATGATAAATCTCTTGATGATGGTCCTATATTACTTGATGATAAAAATTATAATGCTATTGAAAGTGGGTTTAATCCCACTATTTTTGAGATGGACCGAAATTATGTGCTTGTAGATCATGAAAAGCCTGTTTTAAGTGATAATTATATTGTTGAGTTTGTTCATGATACTACTGAAAATTATTATGAGAGAGGAAAATATGGGTGTCGGAGTTCTCATGTCACTAAAACACCTCTCTTTATGCTAAAAGTTTTGAAGTCACACTTGCTTTGTCTTCCTATGCTACTAGCTTTATGCTTCAATGAATTATTTTTGTACAAGATGCCTATGCATAGGAAGTGGGTTAGTATTAAATATGTTTGGTATTTATTTCTTTATTCTCTCTTTTGTCAACTCTTATTCTTATGTGAGCATCATTGAAATTATTGCACCTAGCTAAAAGGCGTTAAAGAAAAGCGCTTGTTGGGCGGCAACCCATCTTTTATTTTCAGTTTGATTTTTGATTTTCTTGAGTCATGAAGTTATTACCTCTGTATCAACTTCATTGTATCTTTTTATTTTGGTTTTTTTGCGCCAAGTTTAGCCTCTAATGCATTGAAAGTGCGAGGTATTGTGTTGCTGTCCAAAAACAGATTATGTGCGCCTGTTGCACGAAAATCCTAAAATCGCAAGAATTTTATATTTTTCTGATAATTTTTGACAGCAAGCCTGATGCTTTTATATATCTTTCTTTAGTTTTAAGTTTTTTGATTTGAGCTGCAGAAGTGCCTCGAAAAATTTGATCTTTACAGACTATATAGATTTTGACAGATTCTGCTTTTATTTTGCATTTGTCTCTTTACCATCGTCATATGTGATACTCTAGGGGTGGAGTGCCACATTGAGGCTTAGTAAACTGTGGCTAATGTCTAATAAAGTTGGTTTGCAATTTGTCATGAGTTGAACACATGTGCGTTTTAATTTATGAGCACTAACCCTCTAATCAAATTATGAGAAGTTTTGTGTGAAGAGAGTTTTTAAGTTCCAAAGGAGAGGAATATGAAGAAATCGAGTATGGATCAAAGCTCAAGCTTGGGGATGCCCCCATGGCACCCCCTCTGAATATCAGAACTATCAAGAGTCAAAGCTTGGGGATGCCCAAGGCATCCCCTCATCTTCATCGACTATCATAAGGTCGTCTTCGTTGAACTTCGTTTTTATCACTTTACATATTATGTGCTATGCTTGGAGCGTCTTTTTACTTTCAGTTTTATTTGTTTGTTTGCTGGTCATATCTTTGTTGGATCCTAGCTTTATTTGTGTGGGAGAGAGACACGCTCCGCTTTTTCGTTTGAATACTCCTTTGTTTCGCTTATATCTTTTTGAGTATTCTTAGTTACTGTTTGTTTTCTAGTAAGCTCTTGCTTTTAGCTTTTCTCTTGATTAGAGCTGCTAGTTGTTACCTTAAACTCTCTTGTTCTTCACTTATATTTGTTGGAGAGTTGTTTTGGTTGCTTGCTTAATGTGTTAGATCGGAAAAAATGCTATGCATGTGGCAGTAGTATGAAATAGAAAAAACCTGCATAGTCTTGTAGATCACTATGTGGATAATTTGATACTCTTCAATTGTTTTGAGGCACTAAAATAACTAATGGTTAAAATGTGTTGGTTAATGGTGTTAGAGCGGATTAGTGGAGAGGTGTTATTAAAGCATGGAGTTGTACTTTTCTGAACTAAACAACCTAAGTCAACATTGCTAATGTGTCATGAATTCTACTAAGTTGAAAATAAGTCCCTAGTGGGTAGTTACTGCAACGGTCGGGGAAGCCAATGGGGCACTTGTGTCGCCGCCACGATCCCTCTCGGGGTGTCTCTAACCATTTGTGGAACATTGAAACTGCTAGTTGTTTGCAATATACGAAATGCATTGTGAGCTTTGATTTTGGCACTTCCACTTCCATATTTTGCTAGCCTCTTCGGTGCTGCGCAATGCCCTCTCTCACATTGAGATTGGTGCATACTTCGCGAGTACATCCAACTCCGTGGGAGAACTTCATCCTGTTTCTCCTACACATAAGCCAACTATCTTCCTCAAAACAGCCACCATACCTACCTACCACGGCATTTCCATAGCCGTTCCGAGATACATTGCCATGCAACATCCATCATTACATTACATGACTTGATGTCGTTCTTCATTATCATATAGTTTGCTTGATCATTTGAGTTAGTGTGCAGCGTGGCTTGCCACATGTTCTATATTGTTTCCACACTACGCTCGATCATGCATATCTTCTTTTATACATCATGTATTAGTCTTATGAGTTATGAGTACCAAAAGTGTGATGATCATCTTGTAAAAATAGAGTGTTGCCCTACCTGTGAGCATATTGAAAAGAGTCCAAAGTGGCCACATAAAAGAGTCCAAAAGAGACCAATGAGAGAAAATTTAAAAGAGCCACGGAGGCCACAATAAAAAAAAGAAGAGAAATATAAAATAGAGAGGGGGCAGCACTACTATCCTTTATTCCACACTTGTGCTAGTAGCACCTACACTTCATTATAGAGAGTTTTCATGTTTCATTTGTATAACTATGTGGGGAATTAACGTTATAGAACTTGGCTTGTATATTCCAAGGATGAGGCTTTTCAAGTGAGCACTAGGTCTTCATGAGCAAGCAAGTTGGATGCACCCCCACTAGTTCCATTGGAGAGCTTTCATACACTTATAGCTCTATGTGCATCCGTTGCATGGCAATCACTACTCCTCATACAATGTCAACTACTGGACTTCCTTCTGTCTTGTGGTTACCTTCTCCACTGTTTGAGCCTTTCTTTTTGACCTTCCAAACCTCCATTATTGTTCTTTTTGCCATAACATCATGGTGCCAAAGCCACTTCTTACTTGCACTAGTTGAGTAGACTTCGAAACAGTTGATTTGTGAAGTAGATGGATTAGGACACCTGACTTGAGCTTGGCTATTTTCATGAATGACTAATTAGATGCTTTGAAGAATGACTGATACTTTACATTGGAGACATAATTTGCAATTCTTTTTTCTAAACCTTATGTATGGTTCCATGTCTCCAACGCACTTATTCATGAAAAGTTTCTAGCATTTGTTAGCTAGCGTTTGCTAATCATTGTTTGCTTAAATGTCAACTATAGACAATTGTTTTGGATCACCTTATTCACTTCATGTGCTTTGCATTACTATCTTGATCAAGATTGTGTTGGTTGCATGTCTCATCAAAAATATTTGTTATCACTTACCTACTCGAGGACGAGTAGGAGTTAAGCTTGGGGATGCTGATACGACTCAAACGTATCTATAATTTTTGAGTGATCCATGCTAGTTTTGTGATATTGTCACATGTTTTTACTGTCATTTATATCATTTTTATGCATTTTGTCGGACTAACCTATTGACAAGATGCCCAGTGCCAGTTCCCTGTTTTTGCTGTCTTTTTGTTTCAGAAATTTACTTCTGGAAATATTCTCGGAATTGGAAAAAAATTTACGGGGATTATTTTTACGCCAAGACGAAGACGAAGTCCGAAGGGCAGCCTCGGAGGCGTCCCACAGGGCGCACGCGGGCAGCTGCCGCGGCCTGGGGGGGACCCGCGGGTGGGGCCCGCCCCTGCCCTGTGGGCACCTCCTCGGCCCCCTCCGACGCCTATAAAATCACAATTAACCTAAAACCGTAAAGGCGGCGATTATTTTCCAGAAACTCGACCCTGACGCGCCGTCACCAAGAACCCTAGTTTGGGGTCTAATCTAAAGCTGATCCCGGCACTCTGCCGGAGGGGAGATCGATCCCGGAGGGCTCTTCATCGACATGCCCTCCTCCGGGATGATTTGTGAGTAGTCTCACCTTGGACTACGGGTCCATGGCAGTAGCTAGATGGTAGTCTCTCTCTCTCTCTTGTACTTCATGTCTTATGATCTTGTGAGCTGCCTAACATGATCAAGATCGACTATTGTAATGCTATGTGATGTGTTTGCTGGGATCCGATGGATTATGAAGTTATGTTCATATTGTGCATGATTCTTATATGAGTAATTTATGTTCTTGCATGCTCTCTGATGTGCACAGTTACTTTGGCCAAGTGATTGTGTGTATCTCCAAGAGAGGGTATTTATGCTAGATAGTGGGTTCATGCCCCCTTTTGTTCCTGGGCACGAGTGACAGAAACGTCTAATGGCGAGGGTGTGCTGTTGCTACTAAGGGTAAAACAGCGGTGTTAATGTCTATTTTGATATTAGTATTGCTTACATCATGCACTTTACTTAATGCAATTGTCTGTTGCTTGCAACTTAATACCGTTGGGTGACATGCTGGATAGCGATCCCACGGTGGACTATTTAGACAAAGACGCAGTTGGGCTCAACGGTCTTTGTTCCTTGTCGTGATGCCTCCATAAATACTATCATGTCCTATTTGTCATAGCTAAATTGGGTTTGTGTCATAATCTTGTCAATTGCCTAGCTGTAATTCGTTCACCCATCACATGCATATTTTATCTACTTGAGAGACTCCACTAGTGAACCCATGCCCCCCGGTCCATCTTTTTACATTGTTTTCAACCTCATTCACTTGCTTTTAATTATCATTACTCTTTTTGTCACTTTTCATATTTTATCTATTTCATCATACAATTAACCGCTTTGTGTTCTGCGAGACCGGAGAGATTGACAACCTCTCCGTTGTTGGGGGCAAAGTATTTTGGTTGAGTGTGTGCAGGTCCACGTCTGTTGAAGGTTAAGCGCCAGAGATCTTCAACATTCACCTCGTTGTTGATTTCAAAGTCCTACTGATTCGATAAACCTCGGTTCGTTAAACGAGGGGAAACTGCTACTAGCTACAATTCCGCCTTCGCTTGGGGCACCACCAACTTACTAATATCCACCATCAGTCCAACAGTTGGATAGATATCTCTGGGCCCTCTCGGTAGCATAGCATCCAAACGCTTGCAAGCATGTGACTAAGTGGCTAGTCATATCGGATCCTATTCTATGGGAACGAGTAAAAGAGAACTTGTCGGTAACGAGATTAATCAGATATGGAGATATCGGTGGATTGAATCTCGGACAAGTAATATATCGTGAAACAAAAGGAATCGTATATGGATTAATTGAATCCCGGACATTGTGGTTCGACTAGTAAAGTACTTCATCGAATATGTAGGAATTAATATGGGCATCCCGGTCCCGCTATTAATATGACATATTCACGAACCCGTAGAGTCACACACTTAACGTTCGATGTAGTTAGGGCTCGAGATAAATGATGGTGTGAAGGAATATTGATTCGGAGTATCGGATGGGATCCCGGACATCACGAGGAGTTCCGGAGTGGTCCGGAGAATAAGATTCATATAAAGGAAAGTGTTTCCAGAGGTATCGAAAGGTTCGGGAATTTTCCGGTAGTGTACCGAAAAGTTCTAGAAGTGGGGCCCACAGATGTTTGGGGCCCACATAGAAAAAAGGGGGTGGTGGACTGGCCTTATGGGCCAGCTGCACCACCTGGCCATCAAGGCCCATGCGGGCTAGGGCACAAAAAGGGGGGGCCAAAACCCTAGGGGCTGGCTTGGGGGCCAAGGCACCCCAGCTGCCGGCCCTAGGGAGGCTTAGGGCGCACCCCTTGGCCTCATATATAAGGAGGACCAAGGGGCCGGCCGCACCCTTCCTTCTCCTCCTCTCCTACGCCGCCCCCCCTGCCCTAGCCGCCGCCTCCTCCTCTCCCTCTGACAGCCGCTTGGCGAAGCCCTGTCGGATCTCCACCATAACCACCACACCACCGTCGTTGTGCTGCTGATCTCGCGAGCCTCTCCACCACCTCTTGCGGGATCAAGAACGTGGAGTCTTCATCGAGCCGTACATGTGGATCTCTCGGAGGCGTTGCCCGTGCGACGCTTGGATAATACATCTCCTCGTGACTAGACGAGTCTAGTTGCGGGGATCGACTAGCCAACTCCTGCCTCGACAAAACGCTCAGGATTTTCTTTGAGGGTGAGATTCGATCTCCTTCTTGCTACCAACCTCTCGTAGATCAGATCTCGTGTTGGGTTTATTCCGTCATGTTTGTGTTGAAATTTCTTTTGTTTTCTATGCTGTGACCCTTCAGTGGTATCAGAGCCTAGATCTATTCGTAAATGTTGGTGCGATTAGACATAAGTGTTGTGGGCATTGATATTATATGTTGCTACCTTCTCGCATGCACTTTGTATCTTGGCGGTATTGTGAGATTGAAGCGGCCCGGACCAACCTTACTCGTCCACGTACGAGAGACTGGTTCCACGACTAACATGCAACTTGGATTGCATAAGTGGCTGGCGGGTGTCTGTTTCTCTTGCTTTAGTGAAGATGCAATTTTCAATGGAAGACCTTTGAAAAGGATGAGTAAATAAGCAACTATTTTGTCAACGTTGTGGCTTTGCGTAGATTAGAACGGTTCTATCTCATGACCCATAGAAGTCACGTAAAAATTGCTTAAACAAAGTAGAGGCGTCTAACTTGTTTTTGCAGGGTTTGTGATGTGGTATGGCCCAAGATGTGATTATGTGATGTATGCAATGATCATGTTTTATAATTTTCACGACTTGCATGTCGATGAGTACGGAAACCGGCAGGAGCCTTATGGTTGTCTCATATTTATTGCATGACCTGCGTGTCACTTTAAACACCATGTAATTGCTTTACTTTATTGCTAAAGGTAGCCATAGTAGTAGTTGCAATAGTTGGTGGAGGCAATCATGGTGGTGGCGCCACGAGCTGGTGATGATGGAGATCATGTCGGTGCTTTGGAGATGGAGATCAAAGGCACAAGAAAAGGCTATACCATGTCACAAAATTATGAATTGCATGTGATGTTAATCCTTTTATGCACCTTATGTTTTTGCTTAGATACGATCTCGACGGTAGCACGATAAGGTGATCTCTCCTGTTAATATCAAGATGTGTTCTCCCCTAGTATGCACCGTTGCGAAAGTTCTGTCGTTTTGAAGCACCACGTGATAATCGGGTGTGATAGACTCTACATTCACATACAACGGGTGTAAGCCAGTTTACATATGTGGAAATACTACGGTTTACTTGACGAGCCTAGCATGTACATACATGGCCTCGGAACACAAGAGCCGAAAGGCTAAACACGAGTCATATGGATGATATGATCAACATGGTGATGTTCACCTTTGAAGATGCACCACCTCACGTGATGATCGGTCGTGGTGTAGTGGATTTGGATCGTGTGTCACTAAACAACCAGAGAGATGTTGAGTTTAGTGGGAGTTCATTTTGTAATTAGATGATTTCGAACAAACTATCATGAACATAGTCTAAACACCTTGCAAATATGTTGTAGATCCATGGCCCGTCCCAACACCACCATGAATTTTAACGCGGTCCTAGAGAAAGACAAGCTGAAATACGATGGAAGCAATTTCTCAGATTGGTTTATGAATCTGAAGATTATCCTCACTACTGCCAAGAAACACTACAAGAAATATGCTCATTAGTGACCTTTTCGTAACGACCATTAATTTTTTGGTCATATATCTATGACCATTCTGAACTAAATGGTCGTAAGGCATTTGGGAGCATCCAAGTCTTGAAAAATTACGACCAATTTTGCCGAGAAGGTCATAATTTCCTAACACGAAATGGTCATAGATGGATAGCACCAACTGATAGCCTTATTTCTAGCCGATCACGACCAATTTAAATGGTCATTACATGGTATAATAATATTTTTTTTTGTATATAAAACGGTGACTGGACGGACACCTAAGCAATTCGCCTACGTGTCATGTGACGTGGGGCCTAACAGTGAATTTGATATTCTATTATGGTGGTAGGGCCCACATGTCATTCTAGATATTCTAGAAGTGTCACTGACGCAGGGACGGAGCCAGCACTCAATATTGGAGGGGGCAGAATCAAGTTGGAGGGGGCAAAATAGCTTAGAACTACTCATCATAAGCATGATTATAAGTGAGTTTATGAAGGAATTAAATTTGTTGGGGGTGGCTTAGCCCCTGCCCGTCCCCCCCTTCCTCCGTCCCTGCACTGACGTGTGGGACCCATCATTGATGGCGGGCCCACATGTCATTCTAAATATTCTAGAAGTGTCACTAACGTGTGGGACCCAGCACTGATCTGACATGTGCGCCCCACCGACGTGGGTCCCATGTGAATTTGATATTCTATTATGGTGGCAGCACCCACATGTCATTCTATATATTATAGAAGTGTCACTGACGTGTGGGACCCAGCACTGCTTGCAGGGCCCACATGTCATTGTAAATATTCTAGAAGTGTCACTGACGTGTGGGACCCAGCACTGATCTGACTTGTGCACCCCACCGACATGGGTCCCATGTCGGCCCCGCTGACAGAATTAATCTGATAAAAAGGTGCAGGCGGGAGGGCTCGAACCCACAACCACATGCCTCAACCGGCCGTATGCAAGGTAACCCAACCACCGAACTACAACCATATTCGTGTCAAGGTATCCCGCAACACACTACTTATCCAAGTCGAGATTCGACTGGGCTTGAGCCTTCCTGGGAGTCTGGGACGAGGCCATTTTTTTTCTTTTTCTCTAAGCCGGGTGGGCTCTCTGAGTGGGCCGGCCGGCCGGCTTTAGCTGTGCTGCTGGGTTGGGCCGACTTGACTGTTTTTTTTCTTTCCTTTCTATTTTCTTTTATAACTTTCGATTTTGATATCCAATTTGAACCAAATAAATTTTGAATATTTTGTCAAGATGTCCTTTATCATTCTAGAATACCAGGGACTTTTTTTAGTCAAAATAAAAGAAAATACCCCTAAGCTTATATATCAATTTATATGGGGTATTGAAAAAATGAACTAAATTTTGGGATTATTCTTCTAAATTCAAATGCAAGATAAAAAACATTCAATCATGGTAGCTCATTTCAGAGAACACTTTTTCAAGATATTTGCCGTATTCCAAGTTTATTATTTTCCTCAAAACTAGGTCACATATAATGACACATTGCGAAGGATTTCCATTATTTTGATTTTTTGTGAATTTTTTATGCCGATTTCAATATGTGGTCAAAATTGACGACACAACCGTTCTTAGCTAGGGGGTCGAATCTTGCGAAACTATTCATGTATCTCTGATGAAATAGATAGTTGTGTATCTAAAATTATTTTTTTCAAAAAATAACGAGCAAACTACGAGTCAGTTGTAGTTCAAATTTGACCCGGTTCCAGCCGAATCAGCAGAAATTTGTCTTTTGACGAGACGTGTATGGAAACCTTTGACACACAAATATCTGATTATTTGTATATCAAATATGGTATAATATTTTATAAAATTGGTGTGATCCAATTTGATAACATATTTCTGGTAGTTGCTTCACAAAACAACCCATTTTCGGCACTCGGAAAATGAAAAATGGTTTTTTTTGTTCAAAGAGAGTGAAAACTTTCTTCGGCAACATTGTTCTACATTCCAAGATGCACCCTTGTGTATAATATGGACATATTTAAACAAACTATGCCATGAGTGTCATCATAACATTCGTCAGTTGGTCTGAAAGTCATGAATCTTCGTTCATGGTAGCTCATTTCAGAGAACACTTTTTCAAGATATTTACCGTATTCCAAGTTTAAAAATTTTACTCAAAACTAGGTCACATATAATGACACATTGCGAAGGATTTCCATTATTTTGATTTTTTGTGAATTTTTTATGCCGATTCAATATGTGGTCAAAATTGACGACACGACCGTTCTTAGCTAGGGGTCGAATCTTGCGAAACTATTTGTGTATCTCTGATGAAATAGATAGTTGTGTATCTAAAAATTATTTTTTTCAAAAAATAACGAGCAAACTACGAGTCAGTTGTAGTTCAAATTTGACCCGGTTCCAGCCGAATCGGCAGAAATTTGTCTTTTTGACGAGACGTGTATGGAAACCTTTGACACACAAATATCTGATTATTTGTATATCAAATATGGTATAATATTTTATAAAATTGGTGTGATCCAATTTGATAACATATTTCTGGTAGTTGCTTCACAAAACAACCCATTTTCGGCACTCGGAAAATGAAAAATGGTTTTTTTTGTTCAAAGAGAGTGAAAACTTTCTTCGGCAACATTGTTCTACATTCCAAGATGCACCCTTGTGTATAATATGGACATATTTAAACAAACTATGCCATGAGTGTCATCATAACATTCGTCATTTGGTCTGAAAGTCATGAATCTTCGTTCATGGTAGCTCATTTCAGAGAACACTTTTTCAAGATATTTACCGTATTCCAAGTTTAAAATTTTTACTCAAAACTAGGTCACATATAATGACACATTGCGAAGGATTTCCATTATTTTGATTTTTTGTGAATTTTCTATGCCGATTTCAATATGTGGTCAAAATTGACGACACGACCGTTCTTAGCTAGGGGTCGAATCTTGCGAAACTATTCGTGTATCTCTGATGAAATAGATAGTTGTGTATCTAAAAATTATTTTTTCAAAAAATAACGAGAAAACTACGAGTCAGTTGTAGTTCAAATTTGACCCGGTTCCAGCCAAATCGGCAGAAATTTGTCTTTTTGACGAGACGTATATGGAAACCTTTGACACACAAATATCTGATTATTTGTATATCAAATATGGTATAATAGTTTATAAAATTGGTGTGATCCAATTTGATAACATTTTTTGGTCGTTGCTTCACAAAACAACCCATTTTCGGCACTCGGAAATGAAAAATGGTTTTTTTGTTCAAAGAGAGTGAAAACTTTCTTCGGCAACATTGTTCTACATTCCAAGATGCACCCTTGTGTATAATATGGACATATTTAAACAAACTATGCCATGAGTGTCATCATAGCATTCGTCATTTGGTCTGAAAGTCATGAATCTTCGTTCATGGTAGCTCATTTCAGAGAACACTTTTTCAAGATATTTACCGTATTCCAAGTTTAAAATTTTTACTCAAAACTAGGTCACATATAATGACACATTGCGAAGGATTTCCATTATTTTGATTTTTTGTGAATTTTTTATGCCGATTTCAATATGTGGTCAAAATTGACGACACGACCGTTCTTAGCTAGGGGTCGAATCTTGCGAAACTATTCGTGTATCTCTGATGAAATAGATAGTTGTGTATCTAAAAATTATTTCAAAAAATAACGAGAAAACTACGAGGCAGTTGTAGTTCAAATTTGACCCGGTTCCAGCCAAATCGGCAGAAATTTGTCTTTTTCATGAGAGGTGTATAGAAACCTTTGACACACAAATATCTGATTATTTGTATATCAAATATGGTATAATAGTTTATAAAATTGGTGTGATCCAATTTGATAACATTTTTGGTCGTTGCTTCACAAAACAACCCATTTTCGGCACTCGGAAATGAAAAATGGTTTTTTTTGTTCAAAGAGAGTGAAAACTTTCTTCGGCAACATTGTTCTACATTCCAAGATGCACCCTTGTGTATAATATGGACAGATTTAAACAAACTATGCCATGAGTGTCATCATAGCATTCGTCATTTGGTCTGAAAGTCATGAATCTTCGTTCATGGTAGCTCATTTCTGAGAACACTTTTTCAAGATATTTACCGTATTCCAAGTTTAATTTTTTTACTCAAAACTAGGTCACATATAATGACACATTGCGAAGGATTTCCATTATTTTGATTTTTTGTGAATTTTTATGCCAATTTCATATGTGGTCAAAATTGACGACACGACCGTTCTTAGCTAGGGTCGAATCTTGCGAAACTATTCGTGTATCTCTGATGAAATAGATAGTTGTGTATCTAAAAATTATTTTTTCCAAAAAATAACGAGCAAACTACGAGGCAGTTGTAGTTCAAATTTGACCCGGTTCCAACCGAATCGGCAGAAATTTGTCTTTTTCATGAGAGGTGTATAGAGACCTTTTGAAACACAAATATTTGGTTATTTGTGCATTAAATATGGTCTAATATTTTTATAAATTTGTGTGGTTCAAATTTGTAACATATTTTTTGTAGCTGCTTCACAAAACAACCCATTTTTAGCACTCGGAAAATGAGAAATGATTTTATTGTTCAAAGAGTGTGAAAACTTTCTTCAGCAACATTGTTCTCGAATCCAAGACGCATGCTTGTGTATAATAAGGACATATTTAAACAAACTATGCCATGTATGTCATCATAACATTCGTCATTTGGGTTGAAAGTCATGAATCTTCGTTCATGGTAGCTCATTTATGAGAACACGTTTTCAATATATTCGTCGTATTCCAAGTTTCTTATTTTCCCTTGAAACTAGGTCACATATAATGACACATTGCGAAGGATTTCCATTTTGTTTGATTTTTTGAATTCTTTATGCCGATTTCAAAATGCGGTCAAAATTGACCACACGACCGTTCTTAGCTAGGGGTCAAATCTTGCGAAACTATTCGTGTATATCTGATGAAATAGATAGTTGTGTACCTAAAAATTATTTTTTCAAAAAATCACGAGCAAACTACGAGGCAGTTGTAGTTTAAATTTGACCCGGTTCCAACCGAATCGGCATAAATTTGTCTTTTTGATGAGACGCGTATGAAAACCTTTGAAACACAAATATTCGGTTATTTGTACATAAAATATGGTCTAATATTTTAAAAAACTTGTGTGATCCAATTTTATAACATTTTTTTGGTCGTTGCTTCACAAAACAACCCATTTTCGGCACTCGGAAAATGAAAAATGATTTTTTTGTTCAAAGAAAATGAAAACTTTCTTCGGCAACATTGTTCTCCATTCCAAGATGCACGATTGTGTATAATATGGACATATTTAAACAAACTATGCCATGAAATTCATCATAACATTCGCCATTTGGCCTGAAAGTCTTATTTAAATAGCTTCTTTTGTACCTTTTTTTTAAATTTAAAGCAAAATATGAAGCATATATAGTTCAAATTTGATCCGCTTCCCGTTGAATCGACAAAAAATGTTTATTTCGTGAAAAGTGGATGGAAACTTTTTGACATGCAACAATTCGGTTAATTGTACAGAAAATATGGTCATATAAATTTCTGTTGATTTCCTTTGAAGTGGGTGTGATTTGAAAAATGATTTTTTCGTGTAGATGAAAAATGATTTTATCTCAGCCCTTAACTTTTATCAGATGATTCCGGTGACATAAAGGATAAAACATCACCATCTAAAAACTTAGTAGTAAATATTTTCTCATCTATTTCCTTTCTAAAGTTTTGAAAAAGAATATAAAAGGAAATCATTTTCATAAAAAAATAAGGGAGACAGCCGAACTGGGCCGGCCCAAGGCCAGCTACAGTCGGGCAGCAAACCTGGCAACTACAACTGTCATACCGCCACCGGCACCGCCGCCTAGCATACCGGCTTCCGATCTGGCACCACCATCTCCGCTGCTCCTCCAGGTCCCTCTCATTCCCTCCACTCTCCCGTCTTCTCTCTCTTATTCCCTCTCTCTCTCTCACTGCAGATCCTATCGACCACATGGTGCCTGCGCCCGACAGGAGGGAGGTCGACGTGAAGTTTCTCGCGCCGCTGCCCTCTATCTGGACATCAAGGAGGCGCCCGCGAGGATTCCCATGGAGGTGGTCGACGCCCGTTCAGGTAGCTCTTTCATTCTTCGTGCTACTGCTGGTACTGTGTTGATGCATGAAAGGAAACCTTAAGACAAGCTTTAGGTTCAGCTCCGTCACTAGTTCGTACCAACTGCATAGGTTCTGCTAGTGTGTTATGCCTCATGCACTTGTGAACTGATAGGCAAATGATACACCAGCTTAGGTTCAGTGTGGTCATTAGTTACTCAGATCTTATGTAGTCTCAGCTTCTGCTATTACGTTCTACTACTATGTTAGGTGGCACAAGTGAATTGATTGCTGATCACTGTTTATGTAGAATGAGGATGGATCCAAGGTTGAGTACAGGGTGTGGAACCCCTTCAGATCCAAGCTAGCTGCTGCCGTGCTTGGTGGTGTTGACAACATCTGGATTGTAAGTTCGTTGCACATTAGCTTGCATTCTTGATTGCTTGCAAACCTTGTTGGATTAGGGTGTAGTTTAAATTGGCTTTAGTGATATAGTAGTTGACGTTGAGCTGTTGTGTTAGGCCCCTGGTACCCGGGTGCTGTATCTTGGTGCTGCCTCAGGGACAACAGTGTCTCATGCACCGGTGAGATCTCCTAGCAACATCCACTTATTATTAAAACGAATTATACTTTGTGTGAATTGTCTTGACGAAGTCGATTGCTTGCAGACTTGGTTGGCGTATGCTGTTGAGTTCTCTCACAGGAGTGGCTGAGATCTTGTCAACATGGCCAAGAAGAGGACCAATGTTATCCCCATCATTGAGGATGCTCGGCACCCAGCCAAGTACCGGATGCTGGTTGGCATGGTTGATGTTATCTTCTCAGATGTTGCACAACCTGATCAGGTATATACTCTTACGAAGAAGCTTTATAGAACTTATGTGTTTACAGTCTTGCTTACAGTAACTAGTTATTATTGTTTACGATTAACTGTTGTTTGTCTGTGTGCAACTGACAGGAGCAGGTGTGTGTCGACGCCCGCATCCAGTGCCTCAAGAGCGCCATGGACCACTCTATGAAGCACCAATACCTCCCCGATGGCTCTCAGGTACGTCCCTTCCTGCCCCGATGTATGTGGACGGATCTCACACGATTCACGTGCGTGCTGTTTGTGCAGTGTGAATGCTTGGTCTTGTGGTGATCGTCTAATATTATGATTTTAGCATGTGTAGAAGTATTTCCTGATCTGTAATTTTTGGTGATTAGAAACTGTCTCCTGACTGATGTCTATGTGTGTGAGAATGATGTTTTTCTCTATGATTCTTTGTTGATTACGAGAATGGAGTAGTGCATTTTGGTCCAGAAGCCAAATGCTTAATAAATTGTATATGTATAACACCAAATGAACCATCAAATGCATGTTAAATCTGGGAGGTTAAATACACCTAGTTTCATCTACGGGAAACATAGGATAAAAATCTATACTTGCATTATTTTCTGCCTAGTTATGTAGGCAAGTTAATGATTGTCTGCCTCTATGTTTTTGTTTCCTGCTTTCTTTTCATGATGTAGTATACTGGTTGTTAAATTGGTTGTGATAGGACTTGCATATGGCTAAACAAGATATGTTTGAGACTTTCCATATTTACTGTACCTAGGCAGAAACCATGTCTTCTTCCTAACTATTTTGTTCTATAACATGCAGATGCTGTTCTTTGTTCATGTTTCGAGCTCGAGGATGAAGAAGTTGGAAGAAGCAGCATTCTAGCTCATGTACTTTGATAGCTAGTTATATTTCGATATTAAGTTGTGTTTTTGGTAGCTGGATGCTCTGTGTGAGCTATAATTGGTTGTAAACCTAAGTTGTATATCTGAATGGAATGTTCCAAATTTTGGCGGTTTGCTCCTTTTGAAAACCTTTTGACTGTAAACCTGAGCTACTATTGTTTTCTGTGTGTTTTGATTTAAATATAGCTTACTTATTTGCTGGCAAATTGAAACCTGAAGAATGTGACACTGAAAACGGGGACCCATTAAAAAGAACCTGACAACAGGGACCCGCTTACACTGGGCAGCTGGGACCCTACTTTTAGAACCTGACAAGTGGGACCTATCCCTCCATAAAAAAACTATAACTGAACCCTTGCTTAAACGGCCCACGAAATAGAAGGCCCAAATTACTGGTCTTGGCCCATCTAGTCACCTAAAATTAACAGGAAAAAACATTAAAAGGGCTAATTTATTGGGCTCGGCCCAAGTAGACGGCTGAACTGGACTGGGCTGATTTTGATCTATGACCATTCCGTTTGGTCATAATTTCGCCACGTCAGCACTGCCACGCAAGATCTGACGTGGACTCGTTGGATAGCTAATGACCAAAAAAATTGGTCATAAAATTATGACCCTACCATTTGGTCATAAACGGTTATGACCAAACCACTAGAAAGGTCATTATGGTTCGTTTAAGACGCTCGGTATGTGACCATTGGTTTTTGGTCATAAAAAGGTCATAAATAAAAAATAATGACTTTTTAGTGACCAAAATGGAGGGTCGTTAACGAGCATATTTCTTGTAGTGAAACTGTATGTCCTAGATGCACCGCTAGGTGAGGCTCCAGCAGAGGGAGCGGCTAAAGATGTTAGGAACGTCTGCGCAGCCCGCTCTGAGGACCACGAGATTGTTAACTGCGCTCTGTTGTACGGCTTAGGACCGAAGCTTCAAAAGCGTTTTGAGCACCATGGCGTACATCAGATGATAGTTGATCTGAAAGCTATGTTTCAGACTCAAGCCAAGGTGGAGAGGTATGAGGCCTCCTCTAAGTTCTTTAGTTGTAGGATGGAGGAGAACAGCTCCGTCAGTGAACACACGCTCAAGATGTCTGGGTACGGTGATCGTTTGGCGCAGCTGGGTGCACTACTAGGGAAAAGCTTACGCGTGGCGCACCAAAAAAGCTTACCCGTGGTGCAGGGGGCTGCGCCACGGATTGCCACGCCATGGGTAACACAATAGCCGTGGCGCAGGGGTCCTGGTGCGCCACGGGTATGTGCACATAGCCGTGGCGCACCAAAACTAGGTGCGCCACGGGTATGTAAACATATCCGTGGCGCACCTTGTTTTAGTGCGCCACGGCTATATGCACATACCCGTGGCGCACCTAGTTTTGGTGCGCCACGGCTATGAATTTCTGAATTAAAAAAAAAGAGCCACCGGCCACCCACGTCGGCGTGTCCGGCAGCTCCCGTCCTGCGCCGCGACATGGAGGTCGTCGTGGAGGTGCTCATCACGTTGTGGAGGTGCTCGCCGGCGTGGAGGTGCTCGCCGGCCGTCGCTCCTCGTCGTCGTGGAGGTGCTCGCCGGCCGCCGGTCCTCGTCGGCGTGGAGGTGCTCGCCAGCCGTCGCTCCTCGTTGTCGTGGAGGTGCTCGCCGGCCGCCGGTCCTCGTCGGCGTGGAGGTGCTCGCCGGCCGCCGGTCCTCGTCGGCGTGGAGGTGCTCGCCGGCCGCCGGTCCTCGTCGGCGTGGAGGTGCTCGCCGGCCGCCGGTCCTCGTCGGCGTGGAGGTGGACGCCATGGTGGAGGTGCTCACCGGCCGTCGTGGAGAAGGCCAGCAGTATGGTGCCATGGTGGAGGTGCTCACCGGTCGGCGGTGGAGAGAGGAGGATGGAGGAGAAGGGAGAGAGGAGAAGGGAGAGGAGGATGAGATAGAGAGGAGGAGGAGGAGTAAGAGAGGAGGAGGAGGAGGAGTATAGGAGGAAGAGAGGAGGAGTTGTGCCAATCCAGTCCTCTATCCTCTCGACCAATCAGAAACAAGAATAAAGGAGCACACGGATTGTGTGCTAGTTTAAGTCGCAGTGAGCCGTCGGATCGCTGGGAGCCATCGGATCGTGGTGTTGCCCCCCCCATGTTACTCGTGGCGCATCTCATAGTGGTGCGCCACGAGTATTACAACTACCCGTGGCGCACCATCTCGTCCATGTGCCACGGGTAAGTTTTATTTATTTTTCCTGCCAGAAAACTTAAACTTCAAAAAAATAGGTCTTCCCTTTCGAATTTGGGGATTCTGTAGGCAAAAAACGGCTCAAAAGGCCGTAGGCCATTTGGATTGGATGTGTTTTCTTTCTCTAGTTTTTTTTAAGGTATTACACGTCGAAATCCGAGTTCGTATGCAAAAGTTATCGCCGTTTTACTCTTCCATAATGATTTTTTGCAAAATACATCAAAATTCATGTTTTAAATTTTTCCTAACACCTAGTTTACGTAATATAACCACATCTCAAAGGATTTTATTTTTGAATTTTTTAACATTTTCTTTTAGCTTCTCCAAAACTGAAAAGGCGATCACGGGGGGGGGGGCATGGGAGCACAAAACAGGAGTGGTGCGCCACGGGTAAGAGGTTACCCATGGCGCACCACTATTTTGGTGCGCCTCGGCTATGTGGGGTCAAAATTTGGTCCCAAGACCATTATTTTGGTGGCGCATTGGAGTAAGGTGCGCCACGGCTAAGGAGGGTGCCCCTCCGTCAGCCCAGCCTGCACTTAGCCGTGGCGTACCACTATTTTGGTGCGCCACGGGTAATGTCCTACGCGTGGCGCATCTCTTTCTGGTGCGCCACGGCTATATACTCGTGGCACAACAAAATAGTGGTGCGCCACGGCTAAGTAATCCAACTATAAGCCTTTTCCTAGTAGTGGTGTTGTGATTCCAATGAGTTGGGGATTGACCGTGTTCTCCAGTCACTTCCACCTAGATACAAAGGCTTCGTGATGAACTATAATATGCAAGGGATGGAGAAAACTCTTCCTGAGCTCTTCGCGATGTTAAAAACCGCGGAAGTGGAAATCAAGAAGGAGCATCAAGTGTTGATGGTCAATAAGACCACCAGTTTCAAGAAAAAGGGCAAGAGAGACAACTTCAAGAAGGGCGGCAAGCAAGCTGCCGCGCCTGCGAGAAAGTCAAGGAAGGGCCCTAAGTCTGATACTGAGTGCTTCTACTGCAAGGGAACTGGACACTGAAAGTGGAACTGCCCCAAGTATCTGGCAGACAAGAAGGCTGGCACCGTCAAACAAGGTATATGTGATATACATGTTATTGATGTGTATTTGACAAGTGCTCGTAGTAGCACCTGGGTATTTGATACTGGTTCGGTTGCTAATATATGTAACTCGAAACAGGAGTTGCAGAATAGACGACGCTTGGCGAGGGATGAGGTGACGATGCGCGTTGGAAATGGATCAAAAGTTGAAGTCATTGCTGTCGGCACACTCCCTCTACGTCTACCTTCGGGATTAGTTTTAAACCTTAATAATTGTTATTTGGTGCCTGCGTTAAGCATGAACATTGTATCTGGATCTTGTTTATTGCGAGACAGTTATTCATTTAAATCTGAAAACTTTGGTGTTTCGATTTATATGGATAATATCTTTTATGGTCATGCACCTGAGAGGAATGGTTTATTTCTATTGAATATCGATAGTAGTGATACACATGTTCATAACATTGATGCCAAAAGATGCAAACTGAATGATGATAATACCACATATTTGTGGCACTGCCGTTTGGGTCACATTGGTGTAAAGCACATGAAGAAACTCCATTCTGATGGACTTTTGGATTCACTTGATTTTGAATCACTTGAAACTTGCGAACCATGCCTCATGGGCAAGATGACTCGAACACCCTTCTCCGGCACGATGGAGAGAGCAACGGACTAGTTGGAAATCATACATACGGATGTATGTGGACCAATGAGTGTTGCAGCACGCGGTGGATATCGTAACTTCTTGACCTTCACTGATGATTTAAGTAGATATGGGTATATTTACTTAATGAAACACAAGTCTGAAATGTTCGAAAAGTTCAAAGAATTTCAGAGTGAAGTTGAGAATCATCGTAACAAGAAAACAAAGTTTCTTCGATCAGATCGTGGAGGCGAATATTTGAGTTACGAGTTTGGCATGCATTTAAAGACGTGTGGAATTGTTTCACAACTCACGCCACCTAGAACACCACAGCATAATGGTGTGTCTGAACGTCGTAATCGAACTCTATTGGATATGGTGCGATCTATGATGTCTCTTACTGATCTGCCACTGTCATTTTGGAGCTATGCATTAGAGACAGCCGCATTCACTTTAAATAGGGCACCATCAAAATCCGTTGAGACGACTCCATATGAGTTATGGTTTGGCAAGAAGCCAAAGTTATCGTTTCTTAAAATTTGGGGTTGCGATGCTTATGTGAAAAGACTTCAACCTGATAAGCTCGAACCCAAGTCGGAGAAATGCGTCTTCATAGGATACCCTAAGGAAACTATTGGGTATACCTTCTACCACAGAGCTGAGGGCAAGATCTTTGTTGCCAAGAATGGTTCCTTTCTAGAGAAGGAGTTTCTCTCGAAAGAAGTGAGTGGGAGGAAAGTAGAGCTTGACGAGGTTATCGAACCTGTTCTTGAGATGCTGAGTACCACAGAACTGGAAGATGTTCCAGAGCAGCCATCGCCACCTGAAGAAGAAGCAAATAATGGTGATCATGGTGCTTCAGTCATAGCTGCTACTGCAGGTCAACGAGGGAACGTATCGCTCCTGATCGATACGACCCCGTTATGAGTGTCATGTTGTTAGACAATGATGAACCTGCGAGTTATGAGGAAGCGATGATGAGCCCAGACTCCGATAAATGGCTAGGAGCCATGAAATCCGAAATGGAATCCATGTATGAAAACCAAGTATGGACTTTGGTGGACTTACCGAACGACCGAAAGGCCGTTGAGAACAAATGGATATTCAAAAGAAAGACAGACGCTGACGGAAACGTCACCATGTATAAAGCACGACCTGTCGCAAAGGGTTTCCGACAAATTCAAGGAGTTGACTACGATGAGACATTCTCACCTGTAGCGATGCTAAAATATGTTCGGATTATGTTAGCAATTTCCACTTTTTATGATTATGAAATTTGGCAAATGGATGTGAAGACCGCATTCCTTAATGGTCATATTAAGGAAGAGTTGTACATGGTGCAGCCCAAAGGTTTTGTTGACCAAAGGATGCTAACAAGGTATGCAAACTTCAGAGATCCATTTATGGACTGAAGCAAGCATCGCGGAGTTGGAACCTCCGGTTTGATGAAGTGATAAAAGGGTTTGGATTTGTCCAAACTTATGGAGAGGCCTGTATTTACAAGATAGTGAGTGGGAGTTCAGTTGCATTTTTAATAATATATGTGGATGACATATTATTGATTGGAAATGATGTTGCACTACTAGAAAGTGTAAAGTTTTACTTGAATAAAAGTTTTTCAATGAAAGACCTTGGCGAAGCAGCGTACATTTTAGGCATAAAGATCTACAGAGATAGGTCAAGGCGCCTAATAGGGCTTTCACAAAGTACATACCTTGACAAGGTTCTGAAGAAGTTCAGAATGGAAAATTCGAAAAAGGGGTTCTTACCAATGTTGCAAGGAAAGGTTTTGAGTAAGACTCAGAGTCCTGTCATGGCAGAAGATAGAGAGATAATGAACAAAGTTCCCTATGCCTCAGCCATATGCTCTATCATGTATGCTATGCTATGTACTAGACCAGATGTGTGCCATGCTGTAAGTTTGACTAGCAGGTACCAAAGTGATCCAGGAGTGGAACACTGGACAACTGTCAAGAATATCCTTAAGTATCTAAATAGAACTGAGGAAATGTTTCTCGTATATGGAAGTGACCAAGAGCTTGTCGTAAGGGGTTACGTCGATGCTAGTTGGGATACAGATCCAGATGATTCGAAGTCTCAGTCCGGATACGTTTTTATTCTAAATGGTGGCGCTGTGAGTTGGATGAGTTCCAAACAGAGCGTGTTGGCGAAATCTTCAACAGAAGCGGAATATGTGGCAGCCTCGTCGGCAGCAAGTGAAGCAGTCTGGATGAAGGAGTTCCTCTACGAGCTGGGTGTGGTTCAAAGTGCGTCAAGACCACTGGCACTGTACTGTGATAATACAGGTGCGATTGCTCTTGCCAAGGAACCAACTTCACACAAGAACACAAAACATATTAAGCGCCACTTTCACAATTTGCGTGGGAATGTCCGAGATGGAGACATTGAGATTTGCAAGGTGCACACGGATCTGAATGTGGCAGATCCGTTGACTAAACCTCTTCCATGAAAAAAACATGATCAACACCGGGAGGCCATGGGTGTTAGATTGCTACAGATGTAAACTAGATTATTGACTTTAGTGCAAGTGGGAGACTGTTGGAGATATGCCCAAGAGGCAATAATAAAGATTATTGTTTATCATATTTTCCCGTTCATGATAAATGTTTATTATCCATGCTAGAATTGTATTAATCGGAAACAAATATATGTGTGGAATATGAACGGTAATGTGTCCCTAGTCTTTCCTCTTGTGACTAGTTCGTTTGATCAAAGTGATGGTTAGACATTTCCTAACCATGGGTTTATGAATCACTTGATAAACGAAGTTTGTATCATAGGAGATGATATGATGGACAAGACTCAATTTAATAGATGTCAAATATAGTTTCCTTAGACCATGAGATTATGTTACTCCCGCTTATCGGAGGAGTGCTTTGTGGACATCAAATGTCACTTCGTAACTGGGTGATTATAAAGGTGGCTTTCAGGTACCTCGATGGTAGGTTGTTGGGTTGCATGAATCAAGACTGGGATTTGTTCGTCCAACAGTTGGATAGATATCTCTGGGCCCTCTCGGTAGCATAGCATCCAAACGCTTGCAAGCATGTGACTAAGTGGCTAGTCATATCGGATCCTATTCTATGGGAACGAGTAAAAGAGAACTTGTCGGTAACAAGATTAATCAGATATGGAGATATCAATGGATTGAATCTCGGACAAGTAATATATCGTGAAACAAAAGGAATCGTATATGGATTAATTGAATCCCGGACATTGTGGTTCGACTAGTAAAGTACTTCATCGAATATGTAGGAATAAATATGGGCATCCCGGTCCCGCTATTAATATGACATATTCGCGAACCCGTAGAGTCACACACTTAACGTTCGATGTAGTTAGGGCTCGAGATAAATGATGGTGTGAAGGAATATTGATTCGGAGTCTCGGATGGGATCCCGGACATCACGAGGAGTTCCGGAGTGGTCCGGAGAATAAGATTCATATAAAGGAAAGTGTTTCCGGAGGTATCGAAAGGTTCGGGAATTTTTCGGCAGGGTACCGGAAAGTTCTAGAAGGTTCTAGAGGAGTCTAGAAGTGGGGCCCACAGATGTTTGGGGCCCACATGGAATAAATAGGGTGGTGGACTGGCCTCATGGGCCAGCCGCACCACCTTGGGGGCCAAGGCACCCCAGCCGCCGGCCCTAGGGAGGCTTGGGGCGGACCCCATTGGCCTCCTATATAAGGAGGACCAAGGGGCCGGCCACACCCTTGCTGATCCTCCTCTCCTGCGCCGCCCCCCTGCCCTAGCCGCTGCCTCCTTCTCCTCTCCCTCTGACAGCCGCTTGGCGAAGCCCTGTCGGATCTCCACCATAACCACCACACCACCGTCGTTGTGCTGCTGATCTCACGAGCCTCTCCACCACCTCTTGCGGGATCAAGAACATGGAGTCTTCATCGAGCCGTATGTGTGGATCTCTCGGAGGCGTTGCCCGGGCGATGCTTGGATAATACATCTCCTCGCGAGTAGACGAGTCTAGTTGTGGGGATCGACTAGCCAACCCCTGCCTCGACAAAATGCTCAGGATTTTCTTCGAGCGTGAGATTCGATCTCCTTCTTCCTACCAACCTCTCGTAGATCAAATCTCGTGTTGGGTTTATTCCGTCATGTTTGCGTAGGAATTTTTTTTGTTTTCTGTGCTGCGACCCTTCAACACTCATTCCACTGCCGAACGGTAGAACGTGATGCTCACCGTATCTCAGAGCAATTCCAGCCGTTGGCCCCCCAGGGCGATTTGCCGGCGCTATTTTGGGCCGTTCGGGGGCTCCGGCGATTAATTTCCGCCGGGGGGCGCTGGTTCCCAGTCGTCCGACACCCAAACACATGGGCACATTTTTTGAAATTGCAAATTTTGTTGAACTTGGCTAAATTTATTCATTTTTAGGGCGAATTTCTTACAAGCTAATGAAAATAAATAAAAAACTAAATAAACGCGGCGGCTACATGCTGAAGTGGCGGTAGAAGACAGTGTAGTCCCCGCCGTTGTCGTCGTTATCGTCGTCGCCATTCCCCGCGGCGGCGCTTGGACCTGCTTCATCGTCGAAGCGGCGGCTCGGCCCGGGGGGCGTCGTCATCGATGTCGTCGAGGACAATGACGCCCTGCTCGACACGGGTCCGGAGGCCGCGCGCTTGCTCGAGGAGATGCTCCGGCTCCTCCAGCAGACGGCGCTTGCGCTGCTCCTCCAGCTCGCGGTGCTCCCTCGCCGACCAGGCGAGCGCGGAGTCGAGGTCCACCGAAGGGATGTCGTTCAAGCTCGCCTCCACGACCTTCTCCAGGCCCGGGTCCTCGGGGTCGCCGGCCGCCTCCGCGTTGAGCGCCGTCTTGATGTAGTCGCGTGGCGCGGACCACAACGGCTCCGTCTTGATGGCGGCGAGGGTGTCGGGCTTGAGCTTCGGCTTCACGAACCGAAGGGAGCTGCGCGGCGTGGACCCCCCGCCACACTCGTTGATGATGATGCCACAGCTGCGCATCCGCGGCGGAGCATCCTTGTGCTCGTCCTTCACGCGCGCGAGCGGCATCGCCGTCGTGCGTGCTGAGCCGGCTGGCCGAGAGGCGCCGGAGGAGGACGACGAGGGAACGGTGTCCGCATCGGCCGCGGCGGGGGGAGGAAGCGGCGGCTGGTTGCCGTTCTCGATGTGCTCCAGAACGGCGTCCAGGGTGCGGCCGGGCACGCCCCACCAAGCCGTTCGGCCGACGGGTTGTGCCGCGCAGGTGCCGGTGGTGGGCCGTGGTAGTCGTTCAGCTACCGCTCGTGGCGCTCAGTGAAGTACGCGTTCCAGTCGATGTTGTTCGCCGGGTCCCAGATCGGGTAGTCCCGCTGCTCCGACGTCATGCCGGCGCGGGCCGCCTTGATCTCCGCCTCCCTGTCTTTGCCGACGGGTATGGGGGGCACCGACAGCCCATTGGCGCCGATCCGCCAGGTGCCAGGGACGCGACTGTCCGTCGGGACGGGGTACCCGGCCTCGAACAGCAGCGTCACCTCCTCAGGGTGCAGCCAATGGTGGTTGAAGCCGTTGGCCGCCGCGCCGTCGCCAGGGAACCGTTCTCGACCATGGATGGAAGAAGGTTTGGGAGATGGAAGGGTTGGCAGTGTGGTGACGAATTCTGATGTTTCGAGGCGAGCGTGGTGAGGCGAATGCGGCGGCGCGAGGGAGATAAAATAGGAGGGTCTGGAAGCGGCGGGAAGTGTGTGCCGCTGTGTGGCCTGCCGATTGGATGCGACGACAGACGAACGGGCAGGCATTAAACGGGACTCGGGGGACGAGGCGATGAGGACGTCGAAGCGGTGAGTCACTGCCAGGGCGGGCCTGCGGATCCTTCGCGCGCTTTCCTTTCCGCCGACGCCCCCAGGCGCAACCCAACGCCGTGGGTTCGGCCTGGGAACGCCGGATCACTTTTGGGCCAAAACCGGCGGAAAACGTGGTCGTGTGTGTGTGTGTGTGTGGTGGGGGGGGGGGGGGGGGGCGACTGGGAGGAAAAGCCCACGTCAACGAAAAAAAAGTAGAAAAGTGTCGGCTGGGGGGGCTCAGTGGGCGGCTGGAGTTGCTCTCAAGACAATCTCGGATAGAACTCCCGTTTCCTTGATTTACACACTGATTTGAATTGCATGATTAAATCTTTGCTGATTTGTTTTTTACCTAAAATTCATTGGATCGGTTTCTTAGCTATTTTAGTGTAAAGATCGTATTAATATCTTGGCATGTATACGATAGGTTTATCTAGCTTATACACATGCTATGGTTCTTGACCATGTATGTTCTTCTTAACTCCTCGTGATCATCTGATTATGTTCTGGTGTGGTTCAAGTGGTAAAATAGTTTGGTAGATGTCTTCTTGCTATAACTGTATCTTTATAACTGTCTAGGTTTCTGGTGATCATGTATTGACATAGGCCCATATATTTTATCCCCTGGTATTATGATTGATCCTCTAGTTCTATTGTTTGGTTGTGGATCATCTCATGTATGTGTGTTGTGCTTTGTGTGTGTTTGTCCAGTTCCTAGACAATCCTATATAATATAGTTCTATGCTAAACTTTGATGTTGTGCTCATCTACTAGATTATCTCTAGTGATGGATTCCCTTCATCTCTTTCTCCTCTCTCCTGATCAAAACCGCTACTATCGATCGTTGATCTCTAGCTTTTCCCTTCTCTTTACTTCCTATCTGATAGCCTTGCGGATATTGTTCTTCTGGTGATTAGAACAACCTACTTCTTGTGGAATGTTTGCACCTCCTAGCTGCTTTAGTTCTTGACCCTAGCTACAAGGTATTCTTGTAGTTCTTGGAACAGTGTTCCTGGTGTTTCTTTGCTTGCTGATGTGGCTGGAGTTGTGCTTATCTCTCTCTAGGCTGATCATGTGCACTTCACACATGCTAGGCGACTCCCCGCTTGCTGAACCAAGTTGCCTTGCCGCCCCCATATCCTCAGCTGCAAGTTACCTAGCAGCCGGGTGTCCTTTATGGGTAAGAATTGTTGCCTCACTCGTATCATCTTCTTGTGGGCTTTATTTTGATCAAGCCAAGTGGCATTTTCACTAATGGGTTTTGTGGGTTGAATCATAGTCGTGGGCTAAATGATTAACTTGCACAGGCAAAATTCAAGTGGGCATAATACAATAATTAAGTTTTCAACTTAATCTTTATTTGTAGGTTGATGTGATAAATTTCAAATGTGGCTTGCATGATTCTAGTCGACCATTCCATGTCAACTAAGAATCCAATCGTAATCAATCAATATGGGCCTTTTTAAGGAACTTAGCTTAGACTAGAGGGTTAAATACACGAAAAGTTGCTTAAGATGATCTAGTGATCATTGCCTTGGTTGCCTTGTCCCTTGTTGCCTAATGTCGTATTTGATGACAAGATCAAACCTCTAGTCTAATCTTTAGAATCAAGATCAATTCATGATTCCATTAAGTTCTAACATCAAATAGCCACACTAGTGGTGATGGCAAACATTTTAATCCGAACAATTATTTTTCTTTCTTCTTGGTTTATTTCATATATTTTAGGTAAAGAAGAAGTAGATCAGGATGAAATCAATATCAATTAGATTAGGATTTTCTACTTTAATTTGAATCTTTCTTTTGCGCCTATAATAATAAATTTTCACTTGTAAATATTATCAAATGTTTAATAAAGCTTTATGGCATTCTCATTTTTGTAGTATTTATTCATAATTTATTTTAACAATTTACCTAATATAATTCTTTGTAATATTAATGTCAATTTGAATTAAGTTGTAAATGTTGTTATGAGATCATGATTAGGTACTATTTTAATTTTATATCTTTAATACTACACCAGATTTCTCGTAGTATATTTAAGCATCAAGGGCATTTTGGGCAGTTCAGCGTGGAAATCATGCAGCCAGATCTATGTTAGAGACCACCTTGAACCTATTCCCACACATGGCCGCATCCACACGCGCCTACCTCAATGACTAATTTGGTAAATCAAAACACGGAACATTTGAATTTCTTCATATCATATCATTTTTCTTTCCTTTTGTTACTTCTTTTGAGTTTTGCCTTGTGTTGCGTTTGTACTTGTCCCATCATCTTGATGGTTTCTTCTAATATGTAAGACAAAAAGTTTGCCGCTTTACTCTACCTTTTTTCTTCAAGCAGTCTTCTTGTTTCATACTAATGAAACTGATATGACAAAAGAAACTATTTGGTTGTTTTACAAATATATAGAGCATTGTGTGTTAGTCATCTGCTCAACAATCAACATCCATAGTAAGAGAGGTACTAAACTGACAATCTTCAAACCACCTAACTAAGAAAATTGATTAACTGCATCCATGCAAAAAAAAATTTGGTTGTATTCAGGTACATTCATATGACACAAAGGTGTCGTGAAGCTCAAGAAACAAGATGATAAAACCAACAACTCTATGCATTAGACATAATGCCAAAAGAACAAGCCATTGAAGCTCGAAAAAAGAGGGAGCAATCATTTGATCACAAAACACCGCGACAAAGGTGCTACACACTATCACGGATATGTGTTCAGGAGTAAATATTATCATTAGTTAGTGGCTTGCATATTCAAGTCAGGGGAAGTTAACAATAGTTGTTCAACCACAAATTAAGCGTATGCAGCAAGTACATGAAAAAGAGTCGGCTCCTATTAAACCATTTTCCCCGTCCAGGGGGGAAGAAGGGTCATGTCGTGGGGAAAAAAGTTAGTTCGGGAACTAGAGATTGCCCCCTGTTTCGTCCTGCCCGCTCCCGCGAGCGGCAGGGCGAAACCCTAGCCGCCGCCTCTCCAGTCCCTCTCCTCCCCTTCCCCTCCTCCTCGCCGCCGCCGGAGGGCGTCGCCGGGCGAAGCCCGGGCGGCGCCGGTGGTGGCGAGGTCATTTTTCTCTCCCGCTCGGTGGTGGCGGCGCGGGCTGCTGCGGTCGGGGGGAGCGCGGCGCTGCTCGGAGGGCGCGGCGGCGCGGTCGTTCTGCGGCGGCGTGGCGGCTCCGTGTTGCCTGCGGCCGCCCTTGGTTGTCGGCGGAGGCGAGGCCCCTCCTCGCGCGTAGACGGCCAGCAGTGGTCGGGATCCACTCGGGCACAGGCTTCCCGGCGCGGCCAGGGCGGTGGTTCTCCAGGCCTGGTTCTGGAGGCGGCGCTCGTTTTGCTCCTGCTGGGAAGGTCGAAGAAGGCGCCGGGTTGTGCGGCCGCGGGCAGGATCTGGCGGCCGCCTCGCCTCCACGGGCCGGGACAGGGGTCCTGGGCCCTGGCGAGCCCTTTCCTCCTCCGGCTAGTTGGCCGCCGGCAGCCATGGTGGCTGTTGGCTGTCGAACCAGCGGCGGATCTCTGGCCGGCAACCGCGGTGGTTGTTGGCTGCTTGCTCCCTCCAGATCGGGCGTTGGTAGCAGCCATGGGGGCTGGTGCTCGCCGCTCTGGTGCGAGGGGTCCGTGGACGATGTCGACGTCGAGGCTGCGTGCCTTTTGGTCTGGGCTCGGGGTCCTTTGCCGGCGGCGGCTCTCGGTTCTCTGTTTGCTTCGGTCGTGCGGGGAGTTTGGACGCCGGGGCGGTGGCCCTGGACGGTGGGAACCATTCGGTTGGCGGGCGTGCCGGTGGTTCTGGTGCTGGTTAGTGACCTCAGCCGTGTGGGCGGCGGGGTGATTGACAAGCGACATCTCGTGGCAGTGGTGCGGTTGTCGCTCCGGCGGCATTCCAAACCCTGTGTTGGGTGGCTTAGAGCTCTTGCCGAGGGGAAACTCTTGTCCGGTGTCTTCCTCGACCGCGGCGGCGACTTCCTTGGACGCCGTACCCTTCTTGAAGGCGTCGTTGCGGCTCTCTCGGCCCCCTTTGTACTCCTGGTGAAAACTTGAGATCCTTGGATCGGGCGGCGACGGCGCATGGCGTCGTGATCTTCTTGAAGACGCCGCTTTTGAGTACGCGGAATGTTGCTTCCTCGAGGTTGTTGTGGCGTTGGTTGCAGTTCTGGTGGCAGCCTCTCGCCGTGCTCCCTCGGGCAAGGTGTACTTCTTCTGCACATCGGCTTTTATTGTTGGTGGCTACCTGGTGCCTGTCTGCAGCTCCTGTGGTCAGTGGCGGTGCTCGTCGGTGCCCACCTGTAATCTCCTCGGCGTCCCTCTTGAAGGCTTCCCTGTTGAGCCTGACTGCAGCCTTGTGGTCAGTGGCGGCGATCGTCGGTGGTCGTCTGTAATCTCCTCGGCGCCCTTCTTTGAGGCCTGCTCCTGTTGAGCCTGTCCATCTTTGTGGATAGTGGCGGTGGTCTTCGGTGTTTACCTGTAATCGCCTAGTAGCTTTTTTCTCTGCTTGTGTGTGTGCAGTGTGTTGTATGCTGGGTTCAGCACTGTGTATCTTGTTCGCCGTTTGGCGTTATTAATTTACTGCCGGGCCTTTGGCCTTTTATCTAAAAAAAAAAGGGTCATGTCGTTAAACACTCAGGCTGCACAAGTGAGAGAGAAATAGTGGTTACTGTCAGTGTCGCAGAAAAAAGGCATTTGCAGGGCCTGATGATTAACATTCTACTGCGTATATGTTTTGTTTTGTGTCAGCTTCGAAGCTTCGCCGATGAGGAAAACGTCCGCTTGTGACTTGTGAGACAAAACTCCCTGCAGCCACACCGGTTACATAACCTATAGCAAAAGCACATACATCATCATCATCATCATCATCATCATCCTATATTTGAGTTAATGCATGAATGGAAAAGGTATTTCTGTTCAAGCAATGCATATCTCCATAGACGATTCGATCCAGGTGGATTCAGCAACCTCGGTCACTCACATTTGTCTTGAGCCAGTCTCTCAGATTGGCATGCACCTGCTAACATAGAATTTTTTTTTGAGTATCATGCAAGCAAGGCAATGCATTGTAGCTGGACAAATATACTTGAAAATACATGATCATATACCAATCTTAAAATGCGTTATCAATAAAGAAACTTACTTCCCATGCCTGAGCTTGGTGATGCAACTTTTACCGGTTCCGATAGCCCATACTGATTCGTAGTATAAAAACAAAGTTGCATTAGTCATTACAAACTAGGCAAGGCAACGAATAACACGTGGATTAGAGCTCAGGTTATACACAGCCCGTTTATCGGAAAATATCAAAACCGGTATTTCAAAGTTTAAAAAAATCTGAAAAATATATTGGATGTAGTCAATAATCCATACTGTCAAGTGTGCAAGTTTTCATCGCGAAATACTTGGCCTTGCAAAGACTCTGGAAGATGCTATCGACACAGTGGCAGTACCATGGGATCCTGGCATTTGTGCTCTATGTGTCAAGGCTTGTTAGGCGTGAACTAGAAGGACACGTCAAGTCAACCAAATTCAAGGAGGTTTAGAATTAGTTTAGATTATTTCCTAAATTGTAATACTTTTACTTGGTAACCAAGCCACCTCCTTGTACTCTATAATCCCATCAAGGGATCCGATCAATACAAGTGCAACAATTGCAATTGCCTTCATGGTATCAGATTAGGTTTTCGATCCTCTAAACCCTATGGCGCCGCCACAGCCCACCCCCGCCGAAATCGCGGCCGAGGCCGCCGCCAAAGCAGCCCTATGGGCACTCGCCGCCGCGCTCCCAAGCATCCGCACCGCCATTCCAGTCACCCTCGAGCTCTCCATCTCCAACTTCCTCCAATGGCGAGGCATGTTCTCCGACGTCGTCGAGAAGTATGCCCTCGAGGACCATCTAGATGAGAAGGAGTACCCCACCAATCCAACACCACAATGGAGTCAGAACGACGCCATCGTCCGATCGTGGCTCAACAGCACCGTCGCGCCCGAGCTTCTCGCCATGATCATCGACACCACCACGCAACTTCCTGCTCACTCCTTATGGACGCGGCTCTCCAACATCTACCACGACAACGCCGAGAGACGCTCCACCTACCTCGAGCAAGAGTTCCACGGTCTCCAACAGGGGTCCATGACCGTGGCTGATTATTGTCGCAAGACGAAGATTCTCGCCGACGAGCTCAACGCTTGGGCACAACCATCAGCGACAAGCGTCTCGTGCAGAACACTCTTCGCGGCCTTGGATCTGGGCTTGCCTACATGCGCACCCTGACCCTCAAACAGCGCCTGCTGCCGTCGTTCCTTGATGTACGCTCATCCCTTCTGCTGGAGGAACTCACGCTGAAGCAGTCCGAGTCATCTTCGCCTGCTCCGACCGCGTTCGTCGCGTGAGGCGTCTCCATGCCTCCAACACCGCGTGGTACCACTAAAACCGCGTCGCCTCAACGCCGTCCCTACCCATGCCGCAACTTCCAGCAGCGAGGCAGCTGCCAATATGGCTTGCGCTGCCGCTTCCTCCACTCCGGGCCTCCCCAACAGCGAAGCGACAACTCCAACACGTCCGGGAAGAACTCGCAGGCATCGCCAGGCTCATAGACGTCGATGCCGGGCACGCAGGCTTCATGGCCATCCATGCAAAACCCTTGGGCGGGGTCTATCCAGATGTGGCCAGGTCCGCCACTGCGCCCGCCACCTTACGGCCCTCCTCAGGCTCATCATACCATGTTGTCGCCTTCACCTTCGTGGACCTATGGTGCTCCCTCGTCCATGCCATATCCACCAGGGGTGCCTCCGCCGTCCATGCCTTGGCCGGGTGCACCACTGCCCGGTCCGATGACTGCACAAACATATGTCGCGCCGCCACCGTCCTTCGACCAAGGACAACTCATGCAGAACTTCAACACCATGTCCTTAACACCACCATCACCAAATGAGTGGATCATGGACTGAGCCGCCTCCGCCCACATGACCGGCAATCAGGGTAACCTCTCGCATATCCTCCCCTCTAACTCTCCTTACCCACATGTCATCGTTGGTAACGGTCATGCCCTTCCCATTACCCGCACTGGCCACACAACCCTTTCTTCTCCTAATCACTCGTTTTACCTTAATGACGTCCTAGTAACACCTAACCTTATCAAAAATCTAATTTCCATTCGTAAATTAACCACTGATAATCTTGTTTTTATCGAGTTTGATCCTTTTGGTCTTTCTGTGAAGGACTTCCGCACCAAGAACGAGATCGTCAGGTGCAATAGTTCCGGCGACCTCTACCCCTTCTGGTGGCCGCCTTCCACTGCGCATGCACTCTCCGCCACCACATCTTCATCAACTTTGTGGCATCGTCGCCTAGGGCATCTTAGTAGTCAAGCCTTGTCACATCTAGCAAGTGTTTTTTCTTTTCCTTGTAATAAAAATGCTACCGATGATCACTTGTGCCACGCTTGTCAATTAGGCAAACATGTTCGTCTCCCTTTTGATACCTCCACTACTCAAACTATTCGTCCCTTTCAGCTCATCCACTGTGATTTATGGACTTCGCCTCTTCCTAGTGTGTCTGGTTACAAATACTACTTAGTTGTCCTAGATGATTTCACCCATTACCTTTGGACTTTTCCTTTGCGCGCAAAATCTGACACATTCTCTACACTCAAACACTTCTTTGTCTACGTCTCCACTCAGTTTAATACAACTGTACAATCTGTTCAGTGTGACAATGGCCATGAATTTGACAAGAAAAGTGCTCACCTCTTCCTGCTATCACTCGGCGCCACCTTTCGCATGTCTTGCCCATACACCTCTTCCCAAAACGGTAAAGCCGAACATGTCATTCGCTCAACTAATAACATGGTGCGTTCCCTTCTTTTTCAAGCTAGCATGCCGCCAACCTACTGGGTTGAAGCCCTTCACACCGCCACGTTCCTGTTCAACCTTCATCCTACCAAAACCCTCCAACACCGCACACCTTATGAGGCTCTTCGCGGCCTCCCTCTACCTCTTGAGCAATTACGGGTTTTCGGTTGTCTTTGCTATCCTAACCTATATGCTACAACACCACACAAACTAGCTCCTCGTACAACTGCATGTGTTTTTCTTGGGTACCACTCTAACCATCGCGGCTATCGTTGTCTTGACCTTGACACACATAAAACAATAATCTCTTGCCATGTCATCTTTGACAAAAATACCTTCCCTTTTGCCAAACAATCCATTACAACACCTACAGCCACCGATTTTTCCTTCCTCGATGATCATCCTCTAATCCTTCCATCCCACATTACCCAACATGCGCCTCTGCCGCAAACACCCCTTCCACCTGAAGCAACCACACCACAGACACCTGAACCGCATACCCCTCCTCTCACACCTCAACCCGTTCCTACCACTTCACCCGTGGTTCTAGCTCCTGTCGGTCCTCCCCTTGTTGACAATACTCACTCTATGTTTACCAGTGGGAAACATGGCATGTCTAAACCTGTTGACCGTCTTAATCTTTTGGCTGATGTTATTAGCCCGCTACCCAAGAGCTACCGGGGCGCTCTCAAGGACCCCCATTGGCACTCTGCTATGATGGATGAATTCAGTGCTCTGCAAAGTAATCAGACATGGGATCTTGTTCCTCGTCCACCTAGCGCCAATATCACGACTGGCAAGTGGATCTTTCGGCACAAGCTTAAACCGGATGTCTCATTAGATCGTTACAAAGCCCGTTGGGTTCTCCGCGGCTTCACTCAGCATGCAGGTGTTGATTACGGAGAAACTTTCAGCCCGGTTATGAAACCGGCCACCGTTCGCACTGTACTTTCTATTGCTGCCGCGCAAGATTGGCCGGTTCATCAGCTCGACATCAACAATGCCTTTCTACATGGTACTCTTGCCGAGACGGTGTATTGTGCACAGCCGTCCGGATTCGTCGATGTCTCCAAGCCTGACCATGTTTGCCGTCTTAATAAGTCTCTCTATGGGATTAAACAAGCGCCGCGTGCCTGGTATAGCCGTTTCGCCGACCACCTGCTCCACCTCGGATTCGTCAGCTCCCGCGCAGATCCTTCGCTCTTCATCTACAACAACAACACTGAGCTTGTTTACTTGCTGTTGTGCGTCGATGATATAGTTCTCACAGCTTCGTCTGCGCAGCTTCTTTGGAGAACCATCACGGCTCTCGAGCGTGAGTTCTCACTCAAGGACCTTGGCACATTAGATTATTTCCTCGGAGTTGGAGTTTCACGACCCTCAGATGGCATGTTCCTCTCCCAGCGGCAGTACATCATCGACATCCTTGACCGTGCAGGCATGAGCGAGTGCAACCCATGCTCCACTCCCGTTGATACACAATCCAAGCTCTCGGCTGCTGGCTCTACCGTCGCTGATCCGTCTGCCTATAGAAGCCTTGTGGGTGCTCTCCAGTACTTGTCTTTCACAAGACCATACATCGCCTATGCCGTGCAATAGGTCTGCCTATACATGCACGACCCTCAGGAACCGCATCTCAATGCGGTCAAGCGGATTCTCCGGTACCTCCGTGGCACCGTCGACCATGGCCTTCAGATATACCGCTCGTCATCGGCATCACTTACTTCTTACATTGATGCCGACTGGGCTGGCTGCCCCGATATTCGCAAGTCCACCTCGGGCTATGGTGTCTTCCTTGGTGATAATTTGGTTTCTTGGTCGTCCAAGCGTCAACAAACTGTATCCCGGTCAAGTGCGGAAGCTGAATACCGCGGTGTAGCCAATGTCGTCGCTGAAGCTTGCTGGCTACGTCAACTCCTATCCGAGCTCCGCCGACCACTTCAGCGAACTACGGCGGTCTACTGCGACAACATCTCTGCCGTCTACCTTTCGACGAATCCAGTTCAACATCAATGAACCAAGCATGTGGAGATTGACCTACACTTTCTCCGTGAGCGTGTTGCCTTTGGAGATGTCCGTGTTCTCCATGTTCCGACATCTTCCCAGTATGCTGATATCTTCACAAAGGATTGCCGTCAACTGTGTTCACAGAGTTTCGCTCCAGTCTGAACGTCCGCTCTGCTCCCGCTCCGACTGCGGCGGGGGGGGGGGGGGGGGGGGGGGGGGTTAGACGTGAACTAAAAGGACACGTCCGAATAAGGAGGTTTAGAATTAGTTTAGATTATTTCCTAAATTTTAATCCTTTTACTTGGCAAGCCAGCTCCTTGTACTATATAATCCCATCAAGGGATCCGATCAATACAAGTGCAACAATTGCAATTGCCTTCAAGGCTGAACTACAAGTCAGAGCTGGTGTAGAGGCTACACACGGCATTGCTTGGGGTCAAGCAATTTTTTTGGGGGCGGTATTGTCATGCCTGGTACCTTGAGATATGTGGGCTTGGGTTTCATGAGCCACGAGATGGTGATCAATGATCATGGGCTGGCAATATCGGTGGATGGAAACAAAAGGGGAAGCCGCACCAGGAGAACAGATCGAATAGAAACGAAACTGAAGCTGCTCTCTCTCTCTCTCTCTCTCTCTCTCTCTCTCTCCCGTCGTATCTCGTTCTTCAAGGTCCGGCTGCTACCACAAGTAGCCTTGTATCCAGCCTCACGTCCCGGCGATCACCGGCGGCAACGGGTACGCTATAGAACGTACATGACACGACAGGGAAGCGAGCCGAGCTACCTTCCTTATCCCCCTCCGAGCGCACTGTGGCCGCTGCCTCTCACCTTACCGCGCCAAGCCGCCACCACCGGCGAACCTCGAGAAGGTCCAATCTTGACACAGGGCGCGGCTCAAAATTAGCTCAGTGGAACGGCATAGGAGAACCGGCGGACGGGAATCATCTCTATGAGGGAGAAGCGGCTGACGGGAGAGGAACGCGGCGTCTATGCCGGCCTCCGGCGCGGGATTTGGATCGGAGAGGATTTTTTTTCTTCTGAGAGAGAGAACGGGGAGACGAAGAGTGAGGGCTGCTCAGCTGCACACTGAGCTCCACTAAAAAAAAAAAAGCTGCACACTGAGCGCTATATGCGCACGAGCGACGAGATTTGGGCCGGCCTATGGGCCTCTTGGTCGTACTGAGCAGTTGCAGTGCTCCCACGGCCACAAATACCAATGGAGTATTATTGTTCCTTTGGAAACGACCAGGAGTTTCTTCTTACCTCCAATATGGTGTCCACTATGTCCTTCTTTTTAATAATGGCATGAAATCCTTAATTAACTTATAATTTCTCTTGTATTGTTGGAGAATGTTAGATCTAAGTCTCAATTACCAAAAGAGTGGGATATTGTGTTATAGGCATAGTGGATAGGGGAAAAGAAAATTTCTTGGCCCTTTAATTGCCAAACAAACAGAATTCCGATTAAGTATATAAGTCTCCCAGTTAGCCCTAGAGAAAAGACTCATGGGAGATTCATTTTATCAATGTTGTAGACAAAAGTTATTAGGAATCATGAAATGTTGATTGGTTTGATGAATATGCTGATGATTCATGCCTGGGTAATATCCACACTTATGTCATTTTTGTTCTACATGTTTAAGGATGGAATACATAAAAAAAATGGACTCGGTTAAAATTAGATTGTGCTAGAAAAGGATGGTAATAAAGAAAGTACCATTCGGTTAGTTGGATACAAAGTCTAAAGTTCAGTCTAGACATAAACTGGACGTGTAGAAAAGCATCAATATCTACATCATATGTTCAATATGGAGGCGCCGTCCTAGCGGGAAGGGCAAACTGCATCAATGTCGCTCTTGTCGATGCCAACTTTCTCTCGCGCGGGAGGCTGAGTAAAATCGAATGAACCTACATTGTCGACTCCAAACTATAAAGTTCTTTGAGTCATATTTCTTTGCATTTTACAAGGTCTAGAGAAAAAAATGTCAACCTCTACAACGTCAAGTATATACATGGTAGAAAAATATTTTTGATGATAAATCTAACTGTACTATAGATTGATATATTATTCTTATCGATGACTTTGTCAAATTAAAGAAGGTTGAGATAGGAAAGGCTAAAACTTTTATCGCTTTTCAATAAACATCTCCTTTATGTGGAGCTGACCAACGTCCAGCATTGACAAATGGCAAGTGCACGCCTCTGCACTTATTACAGTTGCAACAGCAGATTAGAGCAAGAACAATAATATAGCCGGGTGTTGGCTATAAGATAGTGCCATGTCATCTATAGCCAACCTAATAGCCAATAAGTATAATAGTTGGCTGTAAATATGGGCTACTTTATTGATAGATGGCCCACCTCCCACTCTCACAAAGTGTCTAGGAGCACGTGCTGCAGCTGGCTATTGCATGAGAGCCCGCTTTCATTCTCTCTCCTATCCTCTCTCCTCCATGTAAGCACAAATATATTATTTTAAATCTTACAGCCGGCTGACTGGACCTTATTGTACTTACTCTTAGTTGGAAGCATGTGCGGGCGAGTGGAAGTCTACGGGAAAAGCTAGTAAACTAGTAATCCACTTGTCTTCTGCACATCTTGAGGTCAAGTCTTGACAGGTTTTTATACAGTATGGAACCGATTGTATAACTATGCGTGTTCAGACAGCCAATTATAATAACCACGTGCAACGTACTCCATACGAGAGGATCGACACAAATGAGTTGGCCATTTGACCTCTTGCCTAGCTTCAAGCCTTCAAAAAATTAATCCACCCTTAATGCTACACGTTATGACGCTACATCATGACGTGTTTTCTAAAATATACACCACGCCAATATACAGTGACTTCATGAAGAAATAGAAGGATCTTTTAGCCCACGGGAGTAAACGATACACTATAGAAGAAAACAATGCGTTAACACCTTCATTATCACGACAACCAATCAAGATCAGATCAAGAATTTTCGCTCTGAAACTGAAAACCCGGTACTCGTAGAGCATCATCAAATCTTGTTGCCTTGATAGTCATTTGTGGGTCTCGTCAACATGTATATGATACAGCATAACGGTTTTGTCGATCCAAAGTCGGCTAACAAAGTATGCAAATTTCGAAGTCGATATATGGACTGAAACAGTCATCTTGGAGCTAGAACATTCATTTTGATGAGGTAGCCAAATTGTTTGGCTTTATGAAAGCCGGAAAAGAATCTTGTTTATTCAAAAAAAATAGTGGTGACCCGGTAGCATTTTCTTTATCTTGTATGTCGATTGATAGGAAAAGATGTTCAGTTATTTCAAGTTGTGGCCGCTGCCTTCTCACCTCGCCACACCCGACGATCGCGGCAAGAAGATCAAGTGGCACATCGCATCCGCAAGCGCATCAACGTATTTGCAGGTTGTCACGTGCGGCACTCGCTGGCGGTGCAAAGGGGATATTTTTCCGTTGTGTGGGCAGGAGCCATCACTAAATGAGGAGGCGCGACGATTGTTGTCACATACGGCACTAAATTGTGTAGAGTATCTAGTAAAGTTTCGATCGTGCTTACTATTGTTGTGTACTTTGCTTAATAGGTATTAAGGTATGTGTGAATCACATTGATGCAACCTCTTTTTTTGTAAAAAAAAAAAAAATCAGCCTGCTGGCTCTGACTGATGCACATGTAATTTCTTAACCGCTAGTTGTGCTGTCCTTCCATGTGCAGTGGTGGCGGATACGAAATTACGTAGTAGCTGCATACCACGAGTCTACCACTAGCGATCGAGGAGGCGTTTTCTTACTTGAAGGACGAGTTAAAAATCTATACCTAATAATAAAAGCAATCAAGCTTACGCGGTTTGGTTTGGTCCGTAATTCGAATTACCCCTCAAGTTGATAAATATTACCCACCTATGCCACCCGTAAGTGAAAAAAAAAAACGATTCGATCCAAATCCCGATCTTCCCCGCACACAGACCTCTGCCTCGACCCCGGTCCTCGGCATGCCCGCCACGAGCTAGCCTTCCCTGACCTCCTCCATCCCAGCCGGCGGAGCGCTCTCCCTCCTCCACCGCTTCATGAATATCTCGAGCTCGCCCCTACCACGGGATTCCACCGCGCAGCTCCTCCATCCCCGTCGGCACGGCCACCCTTGAGTTCTGACCAGCGGCGGCCGGCCGGCGTAGGGGCATAAGGATCCCTTGCGTGAAGGCGTGGGGGCGGCCTTTTCTAAGGTGGTCAGCCGGCGGTGGCTGCCGGCCTTCTCCCTATGCAGAATCTGTCACAAGATGTAGGCCTCAAGAAGATCTTGCATCGAGTTTGGTTTAAACCGTCCTCCTTCCGGCCTCCGCCGAACGTCGCCGCCCACGCCGCCATCGCTCTTGCCCGAGCTCCGTTTGTCCATGCCCGGCTCCACCCATGTATCGGGGAAGGGGTGATCTCCCCGACCCAGCTGCCATCGGGATCCGGCCACCAGGGACTCGCCAGCGCCAGGTCCAGCACCGGAAGAGTGCCGCCGCCCTGCCCTCCCCAGTACTTACGAGCTGTTGGGGGAGGGTCGCCTCCGCCCTCTCGACTCCCCCGCCAAGCCCCAAGGCGATTCCCCTCTCCCGTGCGAATCAGACAGGATTCTGGTGCCCGATTTGTCCGATCTGAACCGTGTCCCTGACCAGGCCAAACCTCCAGAGTCGCCGACGTCGTCTGCGTCCTGGGGAGTCGTAGAGGATTCGGTTGTGGCCACAAAGAGCACGTGATGGTGGAGTTCAACCTCGAGACGCAAGAATGGATTTCGCCGGCCGGTTCCCTCGGCCGATTTGTGCTCGACATTGCCGCGCCCAAGACGTCCAACTTGCAATTCCGCCCACGCTCAGCATTGTTGTTTCGCCGTCCTGCCAAGCTTGTCGGAACTCCGTCAACACGTGCTCCCAAGGTACACCGTTCAGTCTCGCCGTGTATGCCTCAAAGCGGTTGTTGCTGTTTCATGTTTGCTCCCTGACAACACGGCTGCTTCCTTGATCTTGCAAGAGCGTGATCCATGTATGTGTGAGTAACACTTCAGTCATTGTATCAAGCAGTCTAATTTGGAGAAGTTGACCTCCACGTGACATTATAGCATTTAGCGGTGAACTCTGAAGCAACATCGTTCGATTTAATCCTCTAATTTATAGACTTCTATCTACTGTCTATTTCCTGTATGCTTTTCAGCTGGCATGACATGATGAAGTGACTTCTTTGATAGATAGTACCCTTATTTTTAGATGATCGTTGGTTCCTTTTGGTCGTACTATGCATATATTGTATGAATCAATGGTGTATTTGCTCTTGGCTTTGGCTCTTCCAGTCGATTATCTAATGGTTCATTTGCTGTACATCTCGATAGCTTGTGAGCAAGCTCATTTGTGGACAGCCAGCCTGCGTGAACGAGAATAACACGCTTGGGTCGTAGGTTGTCCTGGACACGCTGTTCTATCGCATCTCGCTGAGAAGTATCAATGCTTCCTCCGGCTGCCGCATCACACAAACCACCATTGGTGTGTAGTGCTTCTGTAGGAACTTGACAGCTGCCGGGTAGTCTTTAGCATATAGATATCTATCAATCTGTTGTTTTGCAGGAATTGGTTTGATTAATATTCGGTCTATAAAGAATGTTACTCATTCGGTTTATAATTAATATCACAAGCTAAAGAAATCATTAATTATAGGCAGAAACTCAAACCTGTTAATCTTTTAAAGAAGAATCTCAAGTTACCCTATTTCCTGTGTACTACCCTTTTATCTTATGCTGTTTGATATGCATGCCACAAAAATATTTATGGAGGGCAGCCAATTTTCTATTTAAATTCACTTGCAATGCCTGCTCTTCCCGAATCGTCTGTTTATCTGACACAAGATGACACTCGCTTTGTGGAGCTAATCCAGTTCAGACTCCTTTATCCCCGTAATTCAGTTAAAGCACATCTCAACCGAGCTAAATGCAGGAAGGTGGAATTTCACTGGCAATTATAACTGTAAAGTGGTACAGAACAGTCAGATTTGTCCTCCAAATCGAATCACAAACAACATCATGGAGCTGAGAACAAAAACGTGGTGGACGAGAAGTATCAGTACCAGCCCTCTCAAACATGTGCAGGTCCCAGGAGTTTGCAATCACTCTGCTCCTCTTCAGCAGTGCATGGGAGGTACATATTTTGAAAATAATCAACCAGTTCTTAGAGCTAGACTCGCAGTAGAGGAAGGCGTTGCCACTACAGCCGATGGAAGCAAGTTACGGCTGCTTCAACAGGATTTTCACCAACCAAACCTCTGCGTGCATTATTTGTAAGAAGGCTTCTTGCTCTCCTCAGCCAACTGAACTTCCTGTAATTGACTAAAAGAAATAGCCGCATCAACCGTCCTAGGTTTATACAAATTGATGGCAAAACATATTTCTTTTGTAAACCCTTTCATGAATTTTGTGACAAAAAATGTGATCAAGTGCAGGGTTGGTAATCCTGAAGATGTTTGTGAGATGGAGGACTTTGGTCAGCAAAGACAAATGTTCAAAAATACTACTACACATAAAACTGATAAAGTTCCAAAAATAGATATTGAACTCGCAAGTTTTTTTCTCCATCATGAATACGAGGAATTTGACCTCAGAACTTTCCAAGGGTAGAACAGGTTCACTATCCAATATTTTTTCTATCTATTTCTGCTCCCTAATAGTTATTTGCGTGTACTCAGGCTTCTCCTGTAGGACTAGCTAGCTTAGCAGAACTAAAAGAATTTTCTGTTGCGGTAGATTTGGTAGTTGCTGAAAGATACCGCATCAGTGAATTTCGTTGTTGAGTTGCATTCAGCATGGTTGCATAGGCACAAGATCTTTACAGGGAATAGATGCCTGCCTTAAAATAATTAGAAACGACCTTATCAGAGCTCGGATGAGATGAAGCTCCTTAAGTTTGTAGTTAAATAAGTTCGACAGATGCACATCATATATTGCGCTTATATGATATTTTCTATCACCGGGTATTGGTAATTTGGTATGGAGATGCATTTAATTAAACCGTTCCTTTGCTTTTACATCATACTTTACAATTTGAAGAGTCAAGTTTCTGTAAAAAAAAAAGAGAAAATCTATTTATTTATTACATCAGCCTTTCTCTTAGTGCAAGATGTATGATTCAATTATTGCCCGGGTAAGTATTAAATATAGCATTTTTCATATTTGTTTTTAGATAATCTAATGCAATTCGCTCCCGTTGCAACGCACGGGCATGTGTGCTAGTTTACTTAAAAGATCTTGATCGCATACAGATCGATCAAGTGGTTGCCTAATTTTAGTCGGCATTTCAACCAACGACTTTAATTGGCCAGGTTTTATAAAGTATAATAGTCGTCACACATTGCAAGGTAAGTCATGTGCAATAACACATGGTGCATGTGAACTCATTTTCTAAGTTTTTGAAATGCAAGGTAAGGCGCTCCTACCGCGCGACTGACTGGTGCATGAATCACCACGTCCGTCATCCTGATATCACCGTGGCACCAGATGCATATGATTACCCATGCATTTTTCAATACGACTGACCCTCTTCTTCAAGTCATTCATTTTGCAAGGTCGTCGTCTCCAGGTCAGGTCAGCCGCTTGCTTATAGTAGCACATCTCAAGCGCTTCAGGCCATGTCCCAAGAACCTGTAGGAGTTTCTCTTAGCTATGGCCACCGGTCTAGTGGAGATTCAGCAGCCTGGAGAAGAGCCTGCACCCAAGGAAACACATGACAAATCCCCCAAAAAATCGTTGCTCACGAGTGACGAACTGGTGTCGAAGCTGAGCAAGTACCTCCTGCTGCTGGCCTCGCTGGTGGCCACGGTGACGTATGCCGTGGCTTTCAACCCGCCGGGGGGTGTCTGGGAGGACTCAGACGGCCACCTCGTCGGCGAGCCCATCATCCGGGACACCAACTACACCCGGTACCTGGTCTTCTTCTACTCCAACGCTACAGCGTTCGCCTCTTCGCTCATCGTCATCGTCCTCATGCTCCTCCTCGACAACTACGCCCGGCTCGTCTACAAGCCGCTGCGGCTGGTCATGCTGCTGGACCTGCTCAGCCTCATGGTGGCATACGCTGCCGGGACATGCAGGGACCTGTTCACGGTACTCTGCTCCTCGCTGCTGCTGGCCGTCTCCGTCGCCTTACTCGTGTTTCAGATGTCTCTGGCCTCTATGACGGACAAGGAGGACGCAAACCCGCCACGGGAGCCGGACGAGGAGATGGCCAACACGCCACAGGACAAGGAGGAGGCAAACCTGCCGCCGGAGCCGGCCGAGGACAATAAGAGAGAGATAAAGCTCGGCAAGAACAAGGTCCTGATGCTGCTGGCGACGTTCGCGGTGAGCCTCACCTACGTCGCCGGGCTGAGCACGCCGGGTGGTTTCTGGAACAGCACCGACGACGGCAACCGCCCGGGAGACTCTATCCTCAAGGACCGCCACAACATACGCCTGAGCGCCTTCTTCATAGGCAACACCACGGCATTTGCCGCGTCACTGCAACTCATCGTTGTGCTTCTGGACAGGAAGCTTGTCTTCCGTCTCCGCAAGGCGTACGTGTTCATCACCGTCGCGCTGGTTGGCCTCGTCGTCGCTTACGTAGCCGGCAGTTGTAGGGAGATCGACACCACGGTGTATCTGGCCTGCCTTGTGGCGGCTTGCATAGTTTTCCAAATTGCACTTTTCATTATTCACTTTTGCTGTGGGGAGAACAAACCCTCTAGCGTTGACAGATTTCTTCCCCCTGATGAAAGGTACCCCCTGCCACTTCTTCCTCTAAGTAAAGTTGACAGATTTCTTCCTCCTCTGCAAAATCATTAGCACACACCAAAAAAAATTCAGTTTGTGACTGAATTGTGCTTCTTTGTTTCTCTGAAATTAGGACCGTCCGGGATCCGGTGGTGAAGACATCTTCAGTGGAGCCGACGATCACTGGCGCCATAGCATCAGTTGTAGCTGCAGGATGGCTGCATCGTCTTCGCTCTGTCGTTGCCAAAAGAACCAAAAAGAGTACTGATGACAGGTACATTTATACAGACGTCCTCCTCTGCAAAATCGATCATTGGCACACACAAAAATTCCAGTTTGTAATCCGAATTGTGCTTCTTTGTTTCTCTGGATGGAATCAGTACTGTCCGGGATGCGGTGGACAAGGCTCGCTCGCTTGTTCTACTGCTCGCCACTCTTGCAGCGACCATCACTTACCAAGCAGGGCTGAACCCGCCAGGTGGCCTTTGGCAAGAAAACGGCGATGGGTACATGGCCGGTGACCCCATCCTCCTCACCACGAACGCTAGGCGGTACAAGACCTTCTTCTACTGCAACTCGATTGCCTTCACCACCTCTTTGGTCGCCGTCACCGTGGTCCAGTATAAGCTTCTGCTGGCGTACCACGTGCTGGAGGTGGCCATGGTTCTCGACTTATTTGGCCTAATCGGTGCGTACGCCGCCGGAAGCTGCCGCGAGACCAGCGCCTCCATCTATGTCTTGGGCCTGGCGGGCGCCGTCCTGGCCTATGTCGTAATACATGTCATCCTGCTCACCCTGGGAGAGAAGGACACCCGAACGAAAGAGGACGATGAGCGGGTGGAGAAGACTCGCAAGCGGTTACTCCTCTTCGCGATCTTGGCCGCGACCATCACCTACCAAGCCGGGCTGACTCCTCCGGGTGGCTTTCTGCTCAAAGACGACGACAAATCCGGCCACCATACCGGCGACCCGGTGCTGTTGTACAACTTCCCACGACGCTACCACGCCTTCTTCTACACAAACTCGGTGAGCTTCATGCTGTCCATCGCGCTTATCATCCTCCTCGTCAACCCGCACGTGTACAGGCCAGCCATACGGACCCACGCGCTGTCCGTTTGCACGGCAGTGGGCTTGTTCGCCCTGATTGGTGCCTTCGCCGCCGGGAGCACGCAGCATGCCAAGACATCCATCTACATCTTGGTGTTGGGGGCTGTGGTTCTCTGCCTCGTAGTCGCACTGCTCACGGCATTTCTGGCGAAGATGGGTTGCAGCACAGGAATAGTAAACAAGACTAGGAAAAAGGAGAAGACGATGAAGGAGGAGAAGACGGATGATGATAAGAGCAAAAGGCATGCCAAACGCAAGTATCTGATGCTGCTAGGCATCCTGGTGGCCAGTGTCACGTACCAGGCCGGCCTGACTCCGCCAGGTGGAACTTGGCAGAGCAACGGCGACGGGTACGAGGCGGGTGACCCGGTGATGCACGACAACAGGAGGCCCCGGTACCTCGCCTTTTTCTACAGCAACTCCGCTTCCTTCGCCGCCTCCATCGTCGTCATCATCCTCTTGCTTCCCAAGTCGATGCAGACTAGGACCCTGTGGCTCCGGGCGATTCACACGATGATCGTGCTGGATTTGCTTGGCCTCTTGGGGGCCTATGCTGCTGGAACCGGCAGGGGTTGGAAGTCATCTATGTATGTCCTCGCGCTGGTCTTTGCCGTGCTTCTCTACATTGCAGTCCATGTAATGGTGTCGCTGTTCATCGACTGGAGGCAGGAGCACAAGAATGATACCCGACCCCCGACGCTCGGTCACGGTAGCAGTGTAAACAGGGAGCAGCTGGGAAATGGATCTGCAAGAGTGAATCCATTATGATGATGCGGTCGCTGCAGCTCAGTTGGCATGGTGTGATGCTACTGTTTGCTTCCATTTTCTGTTTAGGACTTCTTCCAGATCTGTATCCCCCACTTGATGTAACTGCCTTGTTCTAATAGAAAAATATTGCATATTTTATTTAATCTTATTATTGATTTTGAATATAAGTTCTATAATCATCATGCTTTGAAACACATCAAAAACCTTTTTTATTAAATTATGCACGCTATTTACTGATTTTGTTTGGAATTTCTTGATATTTCTGATATCATGTTTTCCGAAGTGGAGCCAATCACCCATGCATAGTAACTAGTAAGCAAATACAACAGCAAACCTGTGAAGATTTTTTGATGAACAACTCGATGCTGAGCAACTTCACGGAGACAAAAACCAGAGCAACCACCATCTCCATCTGCTCGCTGTCGCCACCTCCCGGTCCAATGGGAAAAAAGAAAACTGCGCGAGCTGCCTCCAGCGTACTAGTGTCTGTTTCCTCATACCTATTTAGCATTGGTTGCTAATACTGCACTTTTCTAACAACAAAGTTCAAGACAGAATTGTGAGTGGTCAGTGTCTTGTTTCCTGATACTTATTTAGTATTCGTTGCTAATACTCCACTTTTGAACAACAAAGTTCAAGAAAACTGTGCGTGGCCCATCCCTTCGGAAACAGGTTGTTTCGTAAGAAGGCAGCAACTGAAACAAGTCTATTTGAAGTATATGGTGTTTCATTTCTTCAGCTCTTGCTAATTTATAATATCAAGCATCAATTATCCATTCTTCAAGAATTCTCAGAGTTTAGCTTCAAGGAGTTCTTTATACATCTTCAGTTGGGAGTGATCGTCCAACTCATCAGGGCAAAGATACCAAACATGTACCTCTCTACAAAATAGACACACACATAAACTAATGTATTCAAAATATGTTCTAATGCAATAACTAATATAAGAAAGAAATCCAGCCATTTGTAAATATGAAAGAGTTCTAGCCTCACTAAGCATAAGCTTTGCCCAACCCAAGAGAACTCTTTGCGACCAAAAGCTATATCGGTAACCATATGTCAATATGGGGGGGATACACAATAGGAGCATCAGAGAATTTAGATTTTCAAAATAGATGAAACAAAACCCAATGCTTCCCGACAATTCTATGCTAAAACTACTTCAGTGAATGCCCAAGGCAACCAATCGTCTCATCCTCTAACAGTTTGGTGATTTCTGTCTTTCTGATGTGTTCCATACTCATGTACTATCTTAATAGCATGTCCACAAGAAGTTAAGGCGGTGCATATTTGACATTTGGTGAACTAGATAGGTTAATTAATACTATCAGCTATGAAGCTAGCAGCATCTTAGAATCCTCGAATATTGTCTAATATAATGTATGTATCATACCCAAATCAACTACAGAGTGGGTATCAAGTATCTGCAGAAAAAAGTCTCTGCCTGGCTTGAGAAATATCATCGTCCTAGCAGGCTTCCAGAAATCACAGGTTCCAAGATACAAAAGGAAGGAGGGGAGAGAATGGGCGTACCTTCTGTACTGCAGAGGCGGCGCGAAAAGGCGCCCAGCGGAAACCCCCGGCATCCTTGGCAGCGGCGGCGGCGGCGGCGGCAGAGGCAGCGGAGATGGTGCTGCTGCATGCGGCTTGGCCTCTGCTGGCCGGTTTGGCTTGTAGCGCGGGCACGGGCGGGTGGAAGGCTCGGACGCGGTGCAGATTCTGGGAAGACACCGTGGGGGAGAAGCGGCTCGGCGGCGGCGCAGCTCCGGAGGCAGGACGCAGGGGCCAAGACCGGCGACACTTCTCTGGTCGGGGCCCCTCGGGTCTAGCAGAATTAGAATAGGAGTACCTAAGAATTTCACAATGTGTAATTTAGAGATTCTTTTTCAAAAAACCGGTATCATATAGGAGTATTATATTAAAGCAATTGTGTAAGGAAACACTTGTTTTCAAAAAAAAAAAACTGCATTATGGTATACGTCTGTGCTGCCATAGGCTGATACAAAGATATTCATGCAACAGTTACAAATATTTTCTTATTTATTTATTTATGTTCCTGTAATGTTTACACCGAAGAAGTGATGAACACAAATAGTGAGGGTTTAAAATGAAAAAGTGTGCTAGGTTGATTAACAAAAAGTGAGGGGTTAAAATCCAAAAGTGTGTTGCAGTTCATTTGGGCGTAGGATGGTGATTCGACGGTTCTCGAGGTGACCGTTTTTTTGGCTCTACGTCAGGGACCAACTGCCCTACTATTATTAGGGTAGCCACCTAATTGAGCCACATGTCCATTTGCGTTGGGCATCTTTCTCATGTGGAAGCTAAACAACACAAAAGTCCACTACCTATTAGGGTTATGATCAGGGGCGGAGCGTCGTGGAGGCGAAACTGGGCCACGACCCTCCTTCCAAAGTGCAGTTCCAAAAAATTATAAAAATGGGTAAAAGGCGAGAGCTTTTATATTTTTATATTATGAACCTTCGACTCTAAAATGCAAATTCTTCTACATTGAACGGATAGCTGCAGCAATAAATTTGGATCAGCCTTTCTACCCTTCTGCACCTACGTTGAGCAGGTACCTTTAGGTACCTACACAATACCTGACCCTATTTTTTATATTGATAAGAGTGCTTATTATAAATGAATTCTTCCAAAAAAAATTGGAGAGGAAGTTGCAGCTCCGCCATGGAAGGGCTTCGCCTGTTCTTGCTCGCGGTGGAGTAGAAGATGGAATAATGACGTGAAACGTTATTGGGCTGCTGGGTCAAATTTCGTTTATTGGGAAACGTGGGCAACTTGGCATGTGTGTGCGGTAGTGTTCCACTAAAAAATAAGTGGTGTCTTGGTGAATAGCTACGTACCATACTTCCACTAAAACAAAAGGTACGTACCACAATGCCCATATATGTGACAACTTATATCTATTATATTTGTGTGAAAATACGTGTATATCGTCATGATACTACCATTTAATCGTGTATGTTGGTGGAATTGGCCCCCGCTTGTCTTTTGCTCATGCTCCGCCATTGGTTATGATTAAGATCCATTTTGTACTTCGCGTATGAGGGAATGGGGATGTTAAAACTCCCATCTAGCCACCACTAGGCGGTGAGACGAAAATGCCTAGTGAGACTCCGTGAGAGAAGAAACCAAGGGAGAAGGGAGGGGGGAAATTGGAGGAAAAGTTTGAGATCAAATACCGAGTGTTCCATCAGCATGCTGGCTCTGACTTTAGTGTTGAGGGCTTCTGGCAACCACAGAGGAAGTCTGCGTGCCAATGATTTGAAATTGATGCACCATAGTTTTTTACTGAATTGTGTCTTAAGAGGCTGCATCAATGTGATGCACACATATCTTATCAGCTACTCCACACATATCTTATTAGCTAGTCCCTCCATTCATAAATATAAGACGTTGTAACAGTGCAAATTAAACTCTAAGACATCTTATATTTAGTAACAGGCGTATTATTAATCAAAGTACACAACAATAGTAAGCACGATCAAAAATTTACAAGATATAAGCACGATCGAAACTCTAAAAGATATGAAATAAACACATAAAACTAAGTCGACTTTGCTCGCATCATGTCTTCATGAAGATAAACATCCTCGTGTCATCGTCGCCAACATTCTGTGGCAGCCTAGTCAAGGATTTTCATTCTCTATGTCGAGAGCAGCCAATGAAGACGAGCACAACAAGTAGAAAACGCCTTCAACAAAGTAGCCATCAAGTTTGTCGCAATTCGGCCCATCCTATAAAAGCCCATGACAAGAGTTTTCACCCCGGATATGAACTGGTGCAATCAACATATCGATCACAGATCGATTGATAGTTGCATCTATCGGTACTCCACACTAGGCTATAAAGGCACTAGCAAAATGCTAAGATAGCTTCCCACTTCAGATCACAAACACGATCCTCGGGCAACCACCCATGCCTCGGCGCCGAACTGATTGTTGCCACTCCACAAACAAGTTAAGAATCAGACTGTAGCCTCCACCATATCGTCAGAGCGGTTAGCTGAAGTCAAATCGAATGCGTCGATTTGAGGATCTGTCCTCCTTCAGGTTTTCAGCGTGGACTTGCTGTTGGCCAAAAAAACGGCCAATACATGCCCCTTACTTTCTGATAGAAATTGCTGCCATAAAATATTTAGCGTAGACTCGGATAAGGGCGATGCTAATTGTCCATAGGCAACATTGCCCCTTCCCGTCCATTGAAATGTTGTCTCAAGTTTTGTAAAAAAAATCCTTCAGGCCGACCGAAATCATGACTGGAATGAATTGATAAATAGCTTGGGAGGTAAGCACAGATTTGACCAAGGTGTATAGGCACCTACAGTTTTTATTACAACATAGCTTTCTAATGTCATTGATTATTACGGCGAAGAGGTCATGCAGCCCCATACTTAGTTGGTCAAACCGAGAATCAATGACGACTTGACAATAAGACTAAACTTACACAAAGATAAACGTATTGTTTATCTGCGTACTAATGAATGATTTCATTCTGTTATAAGCGATAGGAGAAATAAACGATCAACACAATCAAAATTATCATAAGGGACACGAGATTTTAACGTGAAAAACACTTACAAGGTGGAAGAGAAAAAACCACGAGAGGTAGTCAACAAGTAGATAATTAGATTAAAAGGCAAAAACTACATTGCATATCGTAAAAAATATCCGAATGAGACCATTTTATCTGTAAGGAAATGAATTCATAATTCCCAACACATCCTTGTGAATATCATTTTTTTTCTCCAACCTATATGTTGCTCAGTTAAGTGGATGAATCTTCTTAGTGGCGGCATCTGTCGGTGGTTGTATGCAATCTCCTCGATGTCCTTCTTTCAGGCATCCTGTTGAGCCTGTCTATCTGTGTAGACAGTGGCGGTAGTCTTCGGTGTTTGCCTGTAATCCTAGTAGCTCTGTTCCTTGCGTGCGTGCGTGCATGCGTGCGTGCGTGTGTAGTGTATGCTGGTTTCACTACTTTATATCTTATTCGCCGTTTGGCATTATTAATTTTAACACTAGGCTTTTCGGCCATTTATCTGAAAAAATATTTTACCAATAGCATCGTTGCGCCAAAGACTCTAGAGGAGGAGAGGAAGTGGACTCTGTTTTCCACCGGGAGGCAGTTGTATAAGCCAATCAGGGTCTACGTGATTACGAAGATTAAACGGCTCTGATTTGAGATTCTATTATACTGGCTCTATGATTCTATTATGGATAGATCATCATTTTCTTCTTACAAAACTGAAAAAAGCTACAAATTAACTTGCCTTTTTTCTACTTTGAGTTTAGGAAGAGAAGAGGGATGAACCATGTACTACAACCGAAGAAAGGGATCAACGCCCAGAAGGAACTCAGAACTTCCAGGTTCTTCTCCAAAGAAAATCTTCACTTCTAATGTGCAGATACACCGCCATGCATTGAACAGGCAATGTATGTTGTTCGTAGATAATAAAGAACTGTGATCTTGAGGAGCTTCGTGAACTTGGATCTGGAACATTTAGTACCGTGTATCTTGGAAAATGGAGAGGCACAAATGTGGAAATCAAGAGGATATACAACCACTGCTTTGTTGGGGATGCATTAGAGCACGCGAGAAAGGTATTTAACCAACTTTTGTTCATTCTAGGGGAAAGTCCATTTCAAACCCTAAACTATTAATGTGCTTGATACTTGTATAGTAAACTATAGAACAACATAAAAAACTCAGACTTTTTTAAGCCTTTTAAACTAAACTTGTGACCGTGAACTATAGAAAATTATTAATAGGTTTTCTATATCTGGGTGTTTTACAAAATGTGAAATAATCCATGAATGTAGGGAATTCTAGAAATGGCAACCCTCGAAATTCATCAAGAAATAGGTATGTTTATGTCATGTGCAAATATCTTGTGTGTTTCGTTACTATGTATATTATCTCATAATGGTTGATGATTTTTGTTCTGTTTTCCCAGTAGCATTCTCCACAACCATGAATTAATTTTATGCTCCGTTTGGATGTTTGCATTCGGAGCCTTGACATTGTATTGGGTTGAATATCACATGATATTGATATTGATATCAAATGCCAATATTTTTGTTTAGATGTTGAGATATTTGGAATTCAGTCTTAATATTGAAGTTGAATGTCGAATGTTGTTTGGATGGTCAAACTGAGGAATCACATTTGCATGAGATAAAGATCATTGTACTGTTTTATAAATAATGTTTCATGCTTAACATCTGAATATATTTGAATATTTATATATCACATAAAAATAAAATTGATAATAGTGTAAAATGTCCATCTCATATTGGAAATCTCGGGGTCCTAGATGCTGCTGATAAGTGCAATCCAGGACGGTAGATGATGAAGGAGCCGATGCTGCGCTTGCCACGGCCGCCAAGCAGGTCAACGTCATTGGGGGGCGGGGGGGGGGGGGGGGGGATTGATGATAACCCCCTTTGTTCGCGGATCCTTGCTAAGAGGCCCTTTTCGCTGTCACTGACATGTGGGGTTTAAGTGAGCTGTGCGGTTATCATCAACACGTCGTTGTGTCGGCCATGGCCAAGCCACACTTGCTGCTGCTGCTCAAAGACCCACGGAATCGAATCTTCACCGGACGAGCGAGGCTGGAGTTCGAGCTGTAGGTTCACCGGACAAGGGAGCTCGGCCGAGTTGGCTTCTGGCACGTAAGAAGGGAAAAGAAGAGAGATATGTGAGGGGACCAGGCGGAGGAGAGCTGCCCGGAGAGAGGGCCGCCGGGAGGGAGGCCGCCGCGCGCCGCCGCGCCCAGTCAGAGGAGGAGGGAGGATGGCGGGAGGGAGCAGCCACCGGCCGGCCGCTGCACGGGAGGGTGGAGGGAGTGGGCATACCTGCGCGGCGCCGCCGCGTCCCAAGGTCAGCTCGCGGGGATGGAGCGTGAGCGAGACATGGCTCGAGCGTGTCTCTGCTCGCAAATAGGTACGAGCCTTGCGAATATCCAGCGATGTCGAGGCTTACCCCTCGACATTAGATGGGCTTGTTTTTGCCGTTCCAAGCTGCCCCTAGATATCGAGTTAGAATGCCCAGCTTCAATATCTAGGCCCGCCAAACAGCGGCGGAGCCAGAGTTAAAAACCTGTGGGGTCAGACATGTAATTGTGGATAGATTTTTTTTACTTTCTTTCCATTTTTACAAGAATGCACACATGTATTAAGAGGAATTGGTAAAAAGCTGTGGGGTCAGCTGACCCCACAGCTTGTATGTAGATTCGCCACTGCCGCCAAACAGTAAGATTGTGGCATTCGGGGCTGGCACCACCCGAATATCCAATGTCTAGGTCCAATATAAACATCCAAACGAAGCGTTAGTATTTTTCAAACCTCAAAATACGAAACTACACTCTAGAACATAATCCAAGGTTAAGACGTTTGCATCTTTAGGGTTAATCCCGAACATGGGGATACTACGACTTCGGAAGCCACAAAAAATCAAACAAATATAAGACAAGTTTGTCCTCTGTACAATAAATGATAAGTATAATCTGTTTATATCATGTCATTTTTTCACGGAGATATAAGTAACATTCCCAACATGTATAGTTTTTTCATATCTTTTGTAAACACCAAAATGAAAAACTATTATCTAACACTATGCTTTAAGGTTTAAGTTAAACAATTTTAAAAGGTTCGGTGTTAATGGACGGTTTTATAATCTACTCCATAATTCAGGGTTTGGGTTTATTTCTAATATTAACGCGATTTCTTATTTTGTTGTTTTAAATTTTGCTTTGTTTCTATACTTAGGGAGATGAATTCTGGAACGAAGTGGGCAAGCTTGCGTCATTGCATCATCCTAATGTTGTAGTTGTGGTGTTGTGCTTGATGGAGCCGCTGGCTCCAGTGCACTAGAGTATGCCGCAGATGGTTCTCTTCAACAAGTATTGCAAGTGAACAGGAAGTAAGTTTCAAACACTTCTCCAGGCCAACACATAGTAACTTCACATATCAGATTTATGTCAATTTCTATGTTTTTTGTTCTGTAGGATGTTTGATCATCGTAGGAGGCTCCTTGTGGCAATGGACATTGCCATTTGTATGGAGTATTTGCATACGAAAAAGATAGTTCACTTTTACTTAAAGAGAAGTGGCAGAGCTTAGGCTAAGCTAGGGGGGCACCGCCCCCCCCCCCCCCCCCCCCCCCCCCCCCCACACACACATTGGTAATTTGTCGTTCGCTATATTGCTCTATGAAAAACCTCCATCTGTTTTGATTCATGTAGGTGGATGTGTACTCCTTTGGAATTGTGATTTGGGAGCTTCTCACGGGAAAAGAGATCTATTCTGATTTGACCTATATACGGCATGATTCTAGGTATGTTCTTCTGGATCCTCGCCTTCAGATGTCTTGCATTCGTTCTTCTCCCGTGATCCTTCCAACCCAGTGTTGTCCATACACTTTCCCCATATGATGTGAAGGTGGGATTGCGAGCAACACACTGCGACCTGAAGTGCCCGAGGAATGTGAGCCATGGTGGAGGTCGCTCACGGAGCAATGTTGGTCCAATGAACCATCAGAGAGGCCTACCTTCACCGAGATCGCAAAGAAGCCGGGTGCAGTAGCTTAGTAGCTTCTGCTCCTACCGAGGCGTGAAGAAGAAGGTGCCGGAGCTGAACCATCTTGGCAATCAAGTTTATTCCTCCAGATTTTATTTGTATGGCCCCGGACGGATGATGAAAAATCCTTTACTTAGCGGGTGTCATCTGTTTCCTTTGGAATAAAGGGAGTGGAAAACAGAAATTTGCAAAGCATTTCAACACGAAATTGTATGATTGATCTAACCAGTTTATATTTCAACACGAAACTCGTATATGGCTTTCTCAAGTATAAATGGACCGAAAGTGGGCTGTAATTTTTCTTTAAATTGCACCAGATAGGTCTTGAACTCAAGGCCTCATGGGCCTGATACCATATAAACTACATGCACGAAAAAGTTCAACCAAGCTTAATCTAATATGAAAGGAGGGAAATACATTTATACTTCAATGGGCAGTGATTACGTAAATTTTAGCATAGATTGCACACAACTACTTTCCCATGACGAACTAACTAGTCACAATTCAGATGCCCGAACAAGTTTAGTAACTATACAGTCATATATCACCTCAGCTAGACAGATGAACACAAAATGGACTCCATATTATAATGTTTAAGCTTAATATCAACGGTTTATATACTCCATATTTTAGGGTTTGGCTTTATTTCTTATTAACTCAGTTTTTATTTTGTTGTTTTAAATTTTTCTTTGTTTCTATACGTAGAGGGCTCTATTTTGGAACGAAGTGGGCAAGCTTGCGTCATTGCCACTGGCGGAGCTTACAAGTCAGGGGAGAGGGGGGCCACCCCCCCCCCCCCCCTCCCCAACTTTGGATTAGTTTTTCTGCCTGACACGGATGGAGCGGGGTAGGCTCCCTTGGATGGCACCAGAGCTGATGGATGGCAGACTTGTTTCTGAGAAGGTTTTTCTTGGTTCCATGACAAGCAAGGTATTTCCTCTTGCACTTTGGAATTGTGATGTGGTTTCCCTCTCTGAAAAACCTCAATTTGTTCTGATTCATGTAGGTGGATATGTACTCCTTTGGAATTGTGATGTGGGAGCTTCTCATGGGAAAAGAGCCTTATTCTGATTGGCACTACTACGGCATGATTCTAGGTTTGTTGTTCTCAATCCTCGCCTTCAGTTGTCTTGCAGTAGTTCTTCTTCCATGTATCCCCTTCCAACCTAGTGTTGTTCATACACTTTCCCCATATGATGTGAAGGTGGGATCGCGAGCAACACACTGCGACCTGAGGTGCCTGAGGAATGTGATCCATGGTGGAGGTCGCTCATGGAGCAGTGCTGGTCCAATGAACCATCAGAGCGGCCGACCTTCACCGAAATCGCAAAGAGGATGGGTGCAGTAGCTTCTGCTCCTAACAAGGCGTGAAGAAGAAGGTGCCGGAGTTGAACCATCTTGGCGATCAAGTTTATTTCTCCAGATTTTAATTTTATGGCTTCTCTCTAGTACAATCGTTTGACGAGCCATTGTCTGTTAAAACAAATACAGCAAAACCTGAATAATGCCAAGTTTGAAATGTTGCCCCAGATGGATGATGAAAAATCCTTTACTTAGCTGTTGTCATCTGTTTCCATTGGAATAAAGGGGGAGGAAAAACAGAAATTTGCAACGCATTAATAAAAGAAGGCTGTGTAGAATCATAAGCACATATCTGTAAACCCTTGTGACTCATTCATTTATGTATGTACAAGGAATTACAAGGACAACTAGAGATGAAGGAGCAACAACCAACGACTTAATGCCCCGACCGGGGAAACAAAAACAAATTTGATTCAGGCACTTACGTGCCATATACCAGATCTACAGGAAAGCTAGCCTGCTGGGCACCTACATATACGCAAGATCATTGATCATGTAGTACGTTGCAGGACGCGGCTCGCAGAGCACAGTCTCCTCTGTCCCATGGGGCTGCGGGGAGGCGGCGACGTCGAGCCGACGGAGCCGTTGAGCGCCATGGACGCTACGGCCTTGGCCCATGCCATGAGCTCCCTCTTCATCCGCTCCTCGTCGCCCCAGATCACCGGATCCACTACCCGATCATCCTTCTCCGTGGCGACCAGGAACACCGGGGCGTCCCCGACGTCGTCACCGGCGACCGCGAATCGCCTGACGATCTCCGCTCCCGTCGACATCTCGATCGCCGAGAGATCTTTAGGTGTCGACCACCAGGAGCTGGCTGCAGATCGACTTGCAGTGTTTCAGAGAGCGAGGGTTTGTATATGGAGGAAGGTAGCAGCTATGGGCTATGGCAAGTCGCCGCCCTGTTTTATATACACGCAGCTGCACATACGGCGTGCGGCATGTGTGGCGTGCGAATAGAATATGTGATCGGAGTCAAGGGGCGTGTGTGGCGCCCAGAGCACCGCGTTCGCCGGAGTGGGAGCCGAGAGTTCGGTTGAGGCGTCGCCATCGGACGCGGGCGGACTTGAAGAAACACAGAACGCTGTGCTATGTATGTACGAGTGGTCTGCGGGGAAGAAGCGGCTGATGAAGCTCGTTTACTTTCTTGTGTGTGGTTCCAACTGAAATCGATTACGTTTTCGGATTCTGCGTGCTGTTTAGCTGTTACACCACCCTCGAATTAGGTGAGATCATCCGATTTGCCGTATCTCTGAATCTCTGATTCACCACCGTTACTATACTCAAAGTACAGGATACGGGACGGCATGGCGGCCCATGATCTTCTTCCTACGTACGCTAGACAACGACACAAAATACCTCGTGGCTAGGCTCGTGCCCCGCGCCCAAGCAGGGTTTGCTGGTTCGGTAAATTGATCGGATGGGAGACACCAAACAAAATTAGGCTTTCCACAGTACCCGGGGGCCACTTGCAGTGTGTGGCACACGGGATCGCAGCATTTAACACGTGGTGGCGATGGCCAGCCAGCAGCTTTCAGCTTACAGTATGGCTGACAGACATGAGATGTAGACAACAGGTTTGGCGGTACAGTAGGCATGGAGAGGAGGAGAGTGATCTCGCTGCATTTTTTTTAGAGGAAAGGGGGGACACCCCTGATTTCATTAACGAAACCAAGTTCTACAAGTATCAGCCACAACACAAACACCTGCAAAAATTATTACAAACCAAAGTATGAAAGGGTTCATCCAGAGAAGATAAAAGCAAACTAAGTTTTCTACACCTCCCCCGTCAACCCTTCTCCTATTCCTCTCTTCTTGAAACACCATCAGCTTCACTTCTAACATGTTAGCCTCGGAATCCATGTCGCCCAGCTTTTCCTTGCCCCAAAGACCTCCATTGCCACCTTCTCTAGCATCTTAGCGAGATAGATGAGCTTGTCCTTTGTGCCATGCTTCACCTGCAATAAGGTCCACCATTGAATCCAATAACAGATTTTGATGATAACCACATATGGTTCATCATGGCATACTTTTTGAAAACAAGCTGCATTTCTTACTTTCCAAATCCCCCAAAAGACAGCTGTTATAATCACAGATAATATGTTCCTTTTTTTTTCTAAAATGTCCTTTAAGCCAACGGGATATCACCTCATCAACCGACGAGAATTGGCAATTAAACCCCAAAGTACAGCTAACCACGTTCCATGCGACCATGCGTACCTCGCCAAAGGACACTCGAAAAAAAGGTGTGAAATGGTTTCATTTTTACCACAGAACAGGCAAGTGGCCTCACAATCCCCACCCCTATGTAGAAGTACATCTCTTGTTAAGATGCTTTGTTTTAACATCAACCAGATGAACGTTTTAACTTTAAGCGGGATTTTAATTTTCCAGAGAAACCTGTAAGGCACCAGCCTATGAATTTGCATTGCGAGGTAAAAAGATTTAACTGACAAGATGCCAGAATCAGTCAGTTTCCAGACCAGTTGGTCATCTTCGTCAGTTAAATTAACCCCAGCAAGTATTTGCCGCATTTGTAACCATTGTGCTCCCAGATTACCAACCATCGCCCTTCTGAAACTGAAAGAAGCAAACCCTTTTCAAAAGCATCTCTCACTGAAATGTTTCTGTTTAAGGAGACAGAAAACAACCTAGGGAATTAGAGAAACTGTCATCCATCAGCTCCCAGATTACCAATGATCTTGATGCATATACTGCCTGATGTAATCGAATCGTATGGCATTTCAAAATTGGATTTCGATGTCAAGCAGGCACGTGATAATTATTGGGCTAGACTTTCTTCACAACGTCTGCAAAATATCTCAAGATTCTTCGGGTGAAATCACCATTGGTCACCTAACTGATGATCTCATCAGGAGATCGATCTGAGGAGCATAAAGCGAGCACCAAAATTTGGCATTGAATAGGGTCGAGGACGGCGCTAGTTGGTAAAAAAACATTAACATCCGTATATTGTTGGACATGACGACCATAACTAACCATAGCAGCATGTCGCTCCTGTGACGATTAGTAGCACAGGCAAATACTCCTCCATTTCTTTTTTACTCGTGCATATTAGACTTGTCTGAAGTCAACTCGCTAAAGTTTGACCAATTTTATAGGAAAAAATATCAACATTCGTAGTATCAAACCCAAAGTCATTCGATCACAATGAAATATAGTTTATATTATATCAATTGATATTGGAAATGTTGGTATTTATTCTACATACTTGGTCAAACTTAAAACGTTTGACTAAGACAATCCTAATATCAGAGTAAAAAGGAACGGAGGGAGTATCTTTTGTCACATTCGAGCCGATCGAGAACCCTTTCTTCCTAGCAGGCGGAATAGAATACACATGTTGTTCTACCAATACGGAAGTAGGTACTGGTTGAGGACGCTTGGTATCATTATCAGAAGGCCGGGCACAATGGAAAAAAAAGGTCTAACCTCTAACAAAAAGTTTGATATGAAACGAACCGCTAGGAAAATTACTTTTGGATTTGACTTTTTTTTTGCTCAACGACCTACCCCAGGGCGTTTAGATTGCACTACTCAACAGCCCTGGTCAAGCTGTTGCGGTGTCGTGATGATCAGGCACTCAAAGCCGACGTGGACTTGGGTGCCATATTGTCTCGGAATCTCAACTACCCGGTGTAGGGCGTTAAGTAAAAGGGTGTGATCCAAACTTATTTGTCAGAACCGCTCATTTCTAGCCGAACTTTTCGATAACGGTCATATTTTAAGATTTCATTATAGACGAATATAATGGTGCCAATTTTATATACTTTTTCCGAATAGGAAGAGATGTATATATGGAAACAACTGGAGAGCTTATTAATTTTTTATGACCAAAAAAATTACAAAAAAAAATCCTTTTGTGGGACTAAAAGGTGCGTGTTTTTTATTTTTTTAGTTTCGCAATGGAAAGCTTATTAATTTTTTATGGTTAAGCTAAGACTTTGATCAACTTTTACTCAGATTAATAGATTGACACTCAAAATTACTTACTGATTGTCATTTTTTCGATAAAGGATGTTATTATCAGACTTCAACCAGTTTACTGATTGTCATAAGCCACCCCAACCTAGGTAGGAGAAACTAACATCAGCCTTCCTGAGTTCGGCATATAATTAAGCTAGCCAAGGAAAGATGACATAGATATATATGGGCAACATGATTGAGATTCGGGCAATTACAGCGTGGCTTGCACCTGATCAACTACTACACAGGAGAAATCGCGCCGATCAATAGGCTATACAAAACAGTCTAGGCTAGCTAAGCCTCTTCTTCTGGCAAAGAGGTGTCTAAGTCGTACAGTTGGTCCCGTGTCTCGTGGAAGTCGGCGGCGCAGACGAGACGTTGAGCTTGAGCGCCATGGAGGCCACGGCTTTGGCCCACGCCACGAGCTCCCTCTTCATCCGCTCCTCGTCGCCCCAGATCACCGGATCCACCACCTCATCCATGTCCCTGGCGAGGAGCACCGGCACCTCCACGAAGTCACCGCCGGCGGCTGCTGGCTGGGAAAACACGGACGATCTCAGCTCCCGTGGCCATCTCGATCGACCTGGCCGAGCTGTGTCTCTTCTGGAGTCTCCTACGCGCTATGATCACCGTGTGTATTGCGTTGCTTGGCTAAGAACGATGCAAGAGGAGCTAGGATGGCGAGTAGAGGACGGATGCATGAGGAGCTGGGTGCTCGGTTTATATAGACGCGGCGCGGCACGGCGGGTGGCATCCGGCCGGCCGGCATGTACGCAGATGCCGCGCTCCAGAGGCCAGTGGTTTGTGGCGCCCAGTGCACCGCGACTCGTCGGGTTCGGCGTTCGTTGGGGGCGTCGCTGTCCGGCGGGATGGGGCCGACGGTGATGGGCCCGATGGCCTTTGCCATGAATTCTATTATAACTTAGAAGCTGAATTAGCACCATTTATATATAAAGTTCCAGTGTTCGATTATGAAATCATGTGGGTAAAAATAACCATTTTGCACAACACTACGAGATCAACTGTCTACACCGTTGTTCTTATACATGCTCCAAGAAATATATGTGAAATACGACATCCATGTACAATTGCTTGGGCGCCTGGCCGTATCACGGGCTTGCCCAACCTAAGCATGGCGCGACTGATGGTGTTTGCTTGTAGGTATACGTTTTTGACATCCACACCTCGTGCTTGGCGCGCATGCGTGTGATACTGATCGATCGATACTGATCTTTTGGCTTTCGACCTCACATGCTCCTGCTTGAATAACAAAAAAAATGTTTCAAGCAATTCTGAAAACGATTGGTGATGAAATAACATGTGAGGTGCTATGTACGAAAAAACAAAATCAATGCTCTAAAACAATATTTTTGAATTCCTATTATGACCACTTTTTTGTATAGAACTACAAATGTCATTTCACCACAAAATTTAGCACGTACGTAAAACACTTGTATATGCTCCTCACAAAGAAAATTTAAAAAGTTTGAAACATTTTACTATTTTTCTAGAGTTTTTATTCGGGCGGGATCTCGGGAGCCAATGTGAATTTCACCTGCAATTGCTCCTATATTTTACTGTCCATCATTTAGTGTAGCTATAGTGCATATGATATTTGAATTTCGACTTGCGTGAATATTCATGGCTCCTTATTCAATATAATTTCATAAGATATTTCAAGTATAGAAATATTTAGAAACTTTTCTGACGTTGGCTGTTTAAATTTTAGGATTGGGTCCTATAGGAATTATTTTCTAAAAAAATCCTTTTATTGTATACCATAGCAAATTTAGCATCTGCTCCAACCACTTTTTACATATAATTCTTTTCTTGTGACATCAAACATCTTTTGATTCAAATTTCTATGGGTAGCTAATTTTATAGGATTCATGTGAACATGCCACTCAAATCCTGTATGTTTCCTGTTGCTATATTTGTAAAAATGCAAATACAATAGCCCTAAGATAACCTTCCGTTACAATTCGCAAGAAAAATATTTGTTGACATCAAAGGTTTATTTCTTTCCTAAACGGGCAAAACCCTTTTCCTTTTCGTTGAATAAGAAAGAGAGCACGAATAACGCGGCCAGCGACCAAAATTATCTTCCAGAATGATGTTGCCCAAGTGTTGCGCACCGACGACTGCCAACATGGCCGCTTACTCCTTGATATGGCACCAATATGTTGGTAATGTTCACCGGAAGATCCCCGCACTCCTCTCGTTCCACATCGTCCATGACACCAATATGACAAGAGAGGCAGTGGCCTTTTTTTGGAAAGTTTGGGCTCAAAGTAACAATGTTGCCACCGGCTTTTGACGCTCGACTCTCCTACCCAAGGTGAAGTGTCAATGTGATGTAATCCTAGCAAATCTTTGATCAAGATCCAAATGCACACAAAGAAGTGACAACCAAAGAGAAGGTGTGTTGCCGACTCAATGATATATCACCCTCTCTTCCGCTACAGAAATGAACACAAAGCACATATGCGTGCTCTGTCCAATAATTCATTTCCACCTACCGTAGAAATATCGTAAGATTTTTCTCGGTGCAATAGTTGCAACCGCCCGTGCTCACGTCGTAGCTCGCGATCTATCGCCATATCATCATGGAGCCCCACTAGATCCGCCCCTGCAATTCATCATATCAGAGTTAGAGAAATGAACACAATGCACCTCTGCATGCTCTGACCAATCGCTCATTTTCACCCTCCCATCAAAATATCGCAGGATTTTTTCTGTGCAAATGCAACCACCCGGGATCACGTCCTAGCTCGCGATCTATCGCCATATCGGTCGAAAGCGAACACACAAATGTGGCATTGTATACGATCGACGGTGAGAGGCTCGTTAAGCACATACCAAACCCTTATATTCTGGGTGAACATGACTCAGACCGACGTGACACCCGTAGCTGAGTGCACCATGGGAGATAATGATACGACTCATGTGTGCATTTAGTGCCGCACGTGAAATTTCTTTTCGCGCCATCTCCGGTCATCGCCGCGCCGATCTCGAGAGCAGATTACAACGACGCGAACGAACAAAAAATGTCCAGAGCCGCTCGCAACTTGCGCCGTGACAGAATGATCGACAGTGTGGCGTGACGGTGATCGTGTTAGTGAATTGCAGTGTCCAAGTTGTTTGCATCATATATAGTCGTGTTCGATCAATGCTGGGAGAGCTATGTTTGAGGTGGAGGTACACCGAGCTTAGTAGCCAAGGCATGTACGCAGCAGGGGTCCCGGTTCTTCGTCAGATTTCAAGGTGGCTGTGACCACCCATTTTGGGTCCGCCGTAGTCACCATGCATGTGACGTTTTTATTTGGTAACAGTGACGCTTTGGAAAAATTGGGTTCGTTTTTTCTTGCTTTTGGACAATGACAGCCCCTTGAAATAGAAAGGAACATTGATATGGAGAGATACAATTACGGCTCGCCAGCAGCTGAGGGTGACAAGAGATGCTGCCGGCCGTGATTGTTCCAAAAGATCAGCGTTGTTCCTGCCTACGTAAACATAGATGATTCTACCACTGGCATACAAAATAGCTTGATACCACTTTTTTTTTTCGAAATGGGAACATTGTTGATGCACACAGCTTTATATATAAATAAAGAGTCGAAAGTACGAAGTGTAATAGTATCGTTTACATCTCACGCAACCGCCCACGCGGCTACATGAATAAAATTGACAAATCAAAACGTCTAGACATTATGGATCCGTCTAGAGCTTGATACCACCTGTTATTGTAATTGAGACAGATCAATACATCATTTTGGTAAAATCACATCCACAAGAGGAATTCATCATGTAGTTTGAACGGAAAAGGACGTCCTCTACCTGCTGGTGTTCAGTGGTGGCGCCATGTTCAAGTCATCCAATCGCTCTGCCTCCATGGCATGTGAACTAGTCAATATTACCATGGAAGGCCAAATATGGATATATGCAGACTTGCACGGGGCAATGTACCCTGGCCTAGTAAATGGGCGTAAGGCGTGTGGATGTTCGTAATGCATGAGCACAAGTGCGTGTGTACGAGTGGGGATTTGTAGCATCCAAGCTTTGGTGAGCACGGTTTTTGAAAAAAAAAATGGTAGGTTGAAGTTTAAAAACAAATCCAAATAATCAGTGAATATGTATACATCTTCGGTATACTTGTGCAAAGTTTCGTAAAACAAAGGTGTTCTACTTTATGATACAGTAAATAAATGAATTTGTGACTGAATAAATGATTATTTTTTTGTTTTAATTCAACTTTTTTTGTTTTTTAGATCAAAATACAAAGTCTCTTGTAACAAAACTTGTGGCATGAGTACTCTGCGTGTGTATATGGTTGTATATTTTTTCTAGTATTTTTAGATATACGAAATATTAATTTCTAAATTCTGAAAAAATAAGAGGACTCGTGCTCATGTGCAACTAACAATTTCCGCACATTGCGTACCATAAATTGGAAAACTTTTGGAAGGTATGAGAAAACAGGAACCAGCGGCAACTAACAATTTCCGCACATTGCGTTCCATAAACTGGAGAACGTTTTGCTTTGCTGCACACAATAACAAAGACCACATACAAGACCAGCGTAGTGGCGCAGTGCAGCCAGTGGCAGAGGTTAGTGTTGTTGGAGAGATAGGGGAACATCAACACGTCGGTGCGACCCATGAAACAATACCATGTTAGCAAATGAGGGGTGATACATCTCCCAGTTTTGGGATATACGTCGGGCTGGCATGCACTGATTGGCTTGTGTGAGCACAGTTGCGTGAACGGTAGAAAAACAGTCCTGCTGCACACATAGCAAAGACCACACT